>CM045886.1:2605000-2725000 GCA_025169545.1 Anguilla japonica
GCCAGGAGCTGCTCCATGCTCCTAAACCTGTTCTCCTGTTCAGGCCAGGCGCTCCTCCACACTACTAAATCTGTTCTTCTGTTCAGACCAGGAGCTGCTCCATGCTCCTAAATCTGTTCTCCTGTTCAGGCCAGGCGCTCCTCCACACTCCTAAATCTGTTCTCCTGTTCAGGCCAGGAGCTGCTCCATGCTCCTAAACCTGTTCTCCTGTTCAATCCAGGAGTTCCTCCATGCTCCTAAACCTGGGAGCTGTTCTCTTGTTCAACATCGCAAACAGAAATCCCCACAAAGAAATGCCCTTTGCTCAGCCAATGAGCCGAATCAGTTCAGTGAGTTTTTGTTTTGTTGTTTTTTTTTTGTTGTTTTGTTTTTTTTGTGGGGCGGGGTGGGTTTGAAAGAAAGAAAGGGAACCCCTAATGCTTTTAGGAGTGGAAAAATTGAGCCTGACTTCTGATTTTCCGAACAGGGGGAAAAAAAAAAAAAAAAAAAAAGACGATAATGAAACCAAGTCTCCGTGCCAATGATTAATTTTAATGGCGACAGCAACAGCTGCTCTAAAGTCTAAAGACACAAAGGAGGAGAAACTGTCCTCTTTGCTCCTCACGGCTCAACTCCTCCCTTTACCAGGGTGAGAGCGCGGCGGCCATAAATCCCGGGCCCTGAAAGAGGGCGGTCTTCAGAGTCCGTGGCCAGCGTTAATCTTCCATTCAGCCGAGAAGCTAAAGAAAGCACACGCTCGTCTACTCTCAGCTCACACTCACACCTGAACAGCATTCACTTCCATTCATGTAGTGGTACGTTGGGGGGGGGGGGGGGGGGGGGGGAGGACAGGTGCAAGAGCTAAGCTAAGTTTAACACCAGCTAAAAAAGAGGTTTTTTTTTTAAACGTCAAAGTTTTTTGTTACATCATCTATACAAATGACCACATTATATAAACTGCACTGCATGGTCATAAACCGATTTAAAACAATAAAAGCAATAGAAAACTGTTTCTGTCCTTCATTTCTGCATTCCGACGAGATCCCATTTATAGCTGGCACTGAAACCATGGACGTCAGAAAAAGGTGACCAACCTCCACTCCACCGATAAGTGCTTATGGCATCAATACGTACCACAGAATGAGATTGTTTCCTTTAAAAAAAAAATCTAAAATGAAAAACAAAAGCTTTCAAAAGTGTTTTTTTTTTATTTACCCAGGGCCTGTGTGTGTCTGTGTGCGTGCGCACACGTGTGTGTGTGTGTGTGTGTGCGCATGTGTGTGTGTGTGTGTGTGTGTGTGTGTGTGTTGTACGCACCGTCACATCTGAGCATTTTTCAGCCCTTGACATTTTATCAGCAAGTCACAAGTGTGTGAGCCCAGCCCTCCACGCAGGCAGAGGTACAGGTCTGAATGGGTCTGAACGCGTTTCAATGGCTTTGAATGGCTTTGAATGGCTTTGAATGGCTTTGAATGGGTACACTGCAGCTAGCTGGACGCATTAATTGATTTACATCACAATGACGGCGTCAGTGTCGCTTTACACAAGCGATCCATTGTTTCTCCGCTGTCCCCGCATTGTTTTACCTGAAAATAAGGGCTGTTTGCAAAGTGCACTTTCTGTGTGGCTGGGGGCGCAGGAAAACGAAATGTATGATATGCAACGTGATTAAGCATCAGAATGCTGCAGAGACACTGCATGTCTTATCCTTCAGTTTTACTGGTACAATTCTTATATCTGTAAAGAAATAAGCATATTCCATAGCAGCCATACTACAGTGAAGGGAAATATTATAGTCTTTGATGTGGGTAAAAGTCGCCTTCATATTTGGGCAAATGATGCCAAAAATGTCTTGTGTAAACAATTGTAAGCAGGTAGGATTGTGTAATCCATAACCTGTAATGCCAGATTTGTGATTGAGTCACTGAGCTACTCCTTCGATGATATTACAATGAAGTACTTAACAAAGACATGCATGAGCAGGCTGTCAAACATGGGCTGTGTCCAATTCAGAGCACAATCTACTGCGTCCTGTGTCCTGTGTACTAGCATACTGTGTACTGTTTACTGCACTGTACTGTGGAAGATGTCCCGTCCTTGCATGGTCATGCTCACGTGTCACTGTTGTTGGTGAAGAAAAAAGACAGCGAAGCAAAGTATATCATCGGGGGATTTACACTAGATTTAGAGAAAATTTCGCCTACTTGACAACTTTCTCATCCAGTGCACTCAACAAGCACACTCAATAGTATGGAAGGGTGCTGATTCGGACAGAGCCACAGTGTCATTCTCCCTTTATTTTCACCCACAGTTTCAGTTCCTCCCACCTGTCAGCCCCTTTGTCTTTTTAAGGTAAGTTTTTTGGAGGACCTTTCCCAGAATTCCTCCTGTGTTGGAAAGCATCCCAGCTTACCTGGGAACTAAGCAAAGGCAGCTTGCGCACTGACGAGAGACTTCCTGGTTCAGCGGGGGATATGGAAGAAATTACTGGGTCCTGTAATGGGGGCAGATTCAGAAGATACTAGCAGACCTCGGCTGTCGAGGGTCTCGGATCAAACGGTTTTCTGAACCAGTAGTGCGTGAGGAAGTGACCAGCCTCCCCCCCCCCCCCCCCCCCCCTCAACCCACCCACGGTCTCTAAGTGACTCTCCTGATTTCAAACGATTTCAAACGGGGGGGTGTGAATGATGAATCGACGCTAATTTCCCTCTCAGCGCTAACTCCAGGCTCTGCACCAGTGATGTGCCGCTATTGATCGTGTTCGGGGTAAACGGCTCAACATGCAGTTTTCACGGCTTCGTGTCTTAGGTCACATCCGAGCAGAAATTAAAGGCAGGCTTACGTTTCCCCACGTGAGAAACACTGATCTTCCCAGCCGGGAGCAAGCGTCCAAGCAACCCTGACTCAAAGGAGGGTGGAGGTATTTCAACATTAGCTGAGAAAAACGAGTTAAATAAAGAGGCAAACATATCATTAAGTCACATTCATCAGCTCACTTTGACATCATAAAAATGACAAAACTGCAATGAAGCCTCGATGTCGTGTGGCGATGTCCATTCGGGCTCTAAGACGCCGCTGTCCTACAGTTGCGTGTCTGAAGTCACGAGATTCCCGCTCTATTTGGGGTATCCGAGGCTGTGTGAAAAGGACAATGATTTGCCCAAATTGCACCGCAGTTATCACTTTAACGGCCCTTTCCAGCATCTGCTTCTCATTCCGCCTCACAGAGGTTTACATGAACTTTCTGAGACACGGAGAATTTCAAAGTATTCCAAATTCGACGGATTAGCGACAACAACGAGGCACAATCACAGAATCTCAACTAACGCTGACGATATTACCGGCAAAGGTCTCTGGGAAGGAAACCGAAGCCCCTATCATGATGGGACACTGTGTTGCGGGAGGTGCCATTGTTCAGATGAGATGTCAAACAGAGGTCCTGACTCACTGTGGTCATTAAAGGTATGGTGGCACTTTGCAAGGTGTCTGTAGCACCCCCAAGTGTAATGGGCTCAATAACCACCCCCACCCCTCCACCCTTCTCCATCTCAGCTCTGCACTGAGCGTTCTGGCACAAAATGGCTGCCGTGCATCACCCAGGTGGGGGGCTACACATTGGTGGAGTTTCAGGAGAGTCCCCCCCCCCCCCTTCACTCCAAAGGCCCCTGAAATGTGAAAAGTGCTTCATAAATGTGATGCAATGTTTGTTTACCCCTTTGTGATTACTCTGTGATGTAATTACCCCACAATGATTTTCACTCTTAATTACCTCCCGCTCTCCCTAACAGGCCCTAACATCAAAATGAAAGAGCACGTCGGATCTCTCTGCGAGCGGATAAACCGGCACAAAGGCCGTGGGCCGGAGCCAAGTTATCAATACCGCACAACGGGCTAACGACGCCGAGGCCAGCGCCAAGCCCGGCCAGCCCTGCGGCCAATCCACCGCCAGCACCGGCAATTTCGCTCATAATCATTTTTAATCTCCGGGAAACAAAAGCCGCTTCGTCCCAGGAGCGCGGAGGTCTCCTCACGATAAAGCCAGTGGGAAAGTCGAGCTTGCAAGGTGGGCTATTATCCTTTTCTCTCTTCTCTCTCTCTCTCTCCCTCTTTCTCTCCCTCTCTTGTTTACTGTAATCTGCTGTGTCCTCTTTTTGAAAGTAGCAACTGCTGGGCTCCCCACCGACAAAAGGGAACCAGCGAGAGAGAGAGAGGGCATGGAAGTAATTATTACTGTTTTTAAAAAACACACGGCTATGCCTTCACGGTCCTTTGAAGAAACTTATCAGCCACCGAGAGAGGGTCAGCTGACTTATAGATCTTATCGGTATCTGAATTTGTGTTTGTTGAACCTAAAAACGCAATTAGAGGCACTAAGCTGCTTTAAAGGGTGCACTAACCCTGTAGGAAGCCCGCGTTAGCGCATAGTTATTGGCAGGGTGTCAGTCCTGTCATCATACAGAAAGCACACACACACACACAAAAAAAAAAAACTTGTAAAAAAGTAATTGGAAAAGTCATTGAAAAAGGCAACTTGACACTGTGTTAAGCTTCTGGTAATGAAGATCTATCCAAACAGCTGAGGACAAATAGTGGAGAATAGTGGAAATCAATAATAGTGCTAATCCTAATAAAACTCATGGGAACGGAATGAAAAAGCATTCTGGCACAAGGAAGCGGAATGGGAACGAGGCGGTGGTGCACTGCAAGAAGCCAACAGCTGCGTACGTTTGTGAATGCGCACCGTGGATAAAATATGGTGGGACAGAATCTACTGCCCTGGAAAGACACGACTTGGAGCAAAAAGCTAGATCAGTGGAGCAATAGCCACCTTAATCAGTGGGAGTGATTGCACCTGAACGCTTTTGGTTGATGAGATGATCAGTGGTTTTCTACAGAAACCAACCAAGATCTCAAGAACGAGTATTATACAAATCTGCGATTCCGAGCAATGAAACACGCTGTATCCTAGCAACGCGTTCGTCGGGAGTTCCGGAACCAGTGCCGCCAAAGTCCGTTATTTCCTTGATCTTTTTTTTTTGCCTGGGAGTCGTCTGAGAGAGGAACCCCCCCCCCCCCACCGCCCCCCAACATGTCACAGAGAAGGACTTCTCTCCCCTACAAACAGCATTGCGTCAGTTCTCGGTACAAAAAGTCATCTGAAGAGCTAAAGAGTTCCGTAAAAAAACCCCGTCACCGTTGGGGTCAGGGGGGAAAAAAAACTTTTTTTTTTTTTTTTTAAAGTTAAAAGGAAAAGAAAGTTGCAGAATTAGGAAACTCCCTTGACGTTTAAGGGGGGGTGGCGGGCAGTGAGGAATATGAGAGATACTCCCAGAACTCCCTTTCATGTGATCGCCGGTCTGAGGCGCGTCGCTGTATGTGTTCCCGTCTCTCTCTCCCCCCGTCATCTCCCGCCAAAACCGCCGGACGCTAACCGCACGCTAACCGGGTCGCGGTGTCAGAGCTCTTACGCAAATGTTTTCGTTGGGCGTTCGCCTCCCTTTGCACCAGCAGCCCGCGGTTAGTATTCACGAGAGGATCTGAGTCAGAGGGAATCACGCCGAGCTTCACATGCGCTGAGAAAATCCGGCGTTTCACACACGTATTCACGCGGTACGTGTTTGTGTGTCTGCATTTCACACGTGATGCCGGATGCTGTCTTCTGTTATTTTTAGTACTGTGAAATATGTACAGTATTTGCATGTTTGTATTTCATATGTAATATGGGTTGCTGCCAGTTGTTATGTTTTATACCTCCATCTTCAAAGTAACCATGCTCTGGCGAATATACATCAATTGTAAAGCGCTAAAAGCGCTATATAAATGCAGTTACCATTCATAAAATGTCCAATTTTTAATTCAACTCCACAGTAAAACATATTAATTAAACTCCAACAGAGTACATTTCGTCCCACTGAGGAAATGAATTAACACTGGACATTTTACTGTGTACAAACTAGACCATGCCTCCCACCAGTTTAAAGACACATTAATTTGGCATTGGCAGATACAGCAGTTTGTATTTAAAACACATTTGACCTTAGCTTTGCCCATCCCAGGCCATGTGAAAGACACGTGCAGCTACTGTAGGAAAGGCTAGAGGCTAGAGTCATCCCAGCTGTGGATCTCTATGATAACTGGCGCACTGCATCATGGGATACCTGCCCAAATCGAATGCAGTCTTTCCCAGAGAAAGCCATTCAGCTGTAACAGCTCCTCGTTGGTCAGGAAAGAAAGTTCAAGGTCACAGGGTGTCCTTCACAGCACAGAGCATCAGTCTTATTCCACAATGCACGTTAGTTTTGTCTGCAATGATTTTAGGGTGCTGTATTAAGGAAATTAACCACCAGAGAGTTTTCTCCTTAATGATAAAACCCAAGGATAATATAAGCTAAAATCTCCAGAGTAGGACATTATCTCACCAGGCAAAAATACTGCCAACCTCAGTAAATTAGGCATGTCCTTAGCTTACTCTTTGTGATAATGACCAGGAGATGAAGTCTTGGCTAAATGTACCATCTGTAAACTCACTTGACCTCCTGTGTTTTCAGAAAGGGGAAAAAAAGAGGTCCTTTCTTTGAAACTGCAGTTTCACATCCAAAATCTACAAACAATTTCCTACAAAGCCTCTTATGAGCAATCAGTGCACATTTCCAAGCAGGTGAAATTTAAAATATCAAAAATGACTTTGCTCGTTTGTGTTTCGATCACACTGTTATGAAACTCTTAACATTTCCTTCAAAACATATTTCTGGAAAAATAACACAAATTACACTTCTAACATTACAGTAACCTAGCGGGAACTACTATGCTTTCTTTAATTTGAGTCTTGCAGCAGTTTTGATGCAATTGGCTTTATCTAGTTTACGGCTGGTGCTGCATCCACACCCATTTCCAAGCCATTTCCAAAATAAATAAATGTCCTGACCATCCATCGTCTTAAGTACGACTGATTGGGTCGCCCCTGAAAATGTGCATCCTGGGTCACCACTTACGAGGAAGAAAATAAAAAAAAAAACACTTAAGAGATTGTCAGTGTTCTATAGCGCCTGAAACCATTGGGAGTTTCCCTATTTTGAGGTTTTCGGTAAAGGGCAGACTCACTGACGATCGCCCCCTTCGCAGCAGTGGGAAACTCTCCTCCTGCAGGTCCTGGAAGCTGAGTGAAGACGTTAAGCTGGCCTTTGCGCTCGCGGGAGCCACACAGGCAGGATCCTGTCCCGTTTGAGTGACGCCGCCGGTTAGCCGTTAGCTGTAGCTTGGCAGGGCGCACAGCGTTCTTCAGCAATCAGTCTTCTGACCAAAAATCATTACAGCGCATCATATATTTCTGCTAACAGACAGAGTGAACAGATCCAAAATACACTCAAATGCCCCCCCCCGCCCCCCGCCCCCCCCCACAATTTGGCACGCAAATTGATTTTAGCAAACTTTGTTCCATCAACATGTTGTACCATGTACATGACAGAGCAGTGCATGCTGGGAAAGGCAAAACCTTATCTCTGCTCCGTGGGTAGCCTACAGAGCAAATGCTACACTGATACCTTTGTTTCTCTTTAAATCTGATTCCAAACCAAACTTCAATGTATTACTCATTGGCAAACCACATCACGGAGGTGCCAAGAGCAATCTGCACAATGCATAAATCTCAGAAACAGAAGAAAAAAAAAAACAACCACCATGTACTTCAAACTAACGACAAGCCAAAGACCAAAGGAAACTGCCGGTAGATTTGCTCTTTATGAGGTGCGTCGTTTTCTCCATTTTTTTTAATCGAAGGTCTTAAATCAAATGACTGTCCCACAGAAAGAAAGACAGAAAGGATGCAGTGAGAGAGGGAGAAATTCAGCAGGAATTTTGCTCTAATTTACGGTCTGAAATTTCAGCATTGGTGGTGCAGGGCAACAGTGAGAAATGGAAGATTTCAGCATTCATAATTATGGAATGACGAAGGAATTCTGAAAACAGATGTTCATCGAGTCCTGGCGAGCTGGATTTTTAAACAGCACTGGCCTCGGACCTCCAGCTGCTTCAAGAGCTGAGAGGCACTTTAGCCACTTTTTCTGGCCATGAGTTTAACTCACCTGTTTAAAAGCAGCCTCTCTCACCTGGATAGCAGGACGTATGGAATGGAATCTCTCAGATTCCATAGCGTAAGCCTGTGTTAGATCCAGACGAGCGCTTTGGCTCATTTCTGGAGCTAGGAATAAAAGCAGTGGGCTGGCCAGGTTAACTAATATAAACAGATTATTTTGGGACACCAGTAAATATTACTCTCAGCGAGCGCCTTAAGTCACACTTGGCACGAGAGCGGACGTGAGCTGCTAATCTGGCACAAGCCAAACAATCGTTCCTTTCATCTGCTGCCCCCCCCCCCCCCACCCCACCCCCCCCCCCCCCCCCCCCCCCCCCCCCCCCCCCCCCGCCAGAGCTGGCATTGTGGGATCCATCTGTGTTCAGCCTGTCACTCGCCATTAATTAATCAAAAGCTCCGCAGCTATGCGGAGATCTTTCGGCATGCAAGTTCTGACACATCCGCCGCGGAGCTCGCTAGACCGGGGCGAGGGGGGAAAGCGGCGCGCGGGGTCCCTAAACGCTTTTCCGCTGAAGCTGACCTCATACCTCGGCGTGATTACATTTTTTAGCGAATGTGAAATAATGGCGCTTCCATGTTTCCCATTAAAAGGCGCTTAGTGCCGTGATGGATGAGCGGGGAGGGGAGCGCGCGCGCGGCCGCGGGCTCTGTGTGTGAACGCGGCCGCGGCGAGGCGAGCGGAGCAGAAAGGCTGCGCAGACTTGCTTTTCTTGGAAGGTCTCGCCCGTGCAGCAGGGCTGCGAACGGTCCTGCACTGAAAAAAAAAAAAAAAAGGCTCACAGAAATGTTCCCTCTGCAGCGAACACGGCAAGACTGCCCAGTTCAAGGTCGACAATAAAGAGAGGCCGTAAAGATAACGCACTGCTTCTGAGGTCTGAGAGTTCCAGCGTACAGTACGGGCAAAACAATGGCCCAGCTGATTGAGAGGAAACAGGAAACAGGGAACGATACGCCACTTCCTGCAGGGGAAGGCGGGGCCTAACGATAAAGATAAGGTGCGGGCGGAGAGAGGGCTTTCACTGACCCGGGGCGCGAGCTCCCGCACTGTGGGAGGGGCGCCCCGACTTCCTGTGACACGCCCCGACTTCCCTCTGACCTCAGCTACTGAAGCAGCGTGGGACCGCTTGGGGCAACCCCCAGATAACAAACCTAACGTCACAGAGAGAGGGGGGGGAAGAGGGGGCGGGGAGAGAGGAGAGGGAGAGAGGGGGGTGGGAGGAGACAGAGAAAGGGGAAAGAGAGAGGGGGAGAGAGACAGAGAGAAAGAGGAAGAGAGAAGGAGAGAGAGGGAGAGAGAGAGGGAAGAAGAAGGGGAGAGAGAGAGGGAGAGAGAGAGAGAGAGAGAGAGAGAGAGAGAGAAGGAGGAAGAAAAGAGCGAAAAGCTGTGTCATGCGTTTACATCATCCACAGCCGGTTTCTGGGGCGAGCGAGGAAGTGAGCAAGCTCAGGTGACGGGCAGGGCTTCAGGCCACGCCCCTTTCCCACGCTGAGTTCAGAAGTGCGGCTACGTGTCTCGCGCCCGTCCGTCGCCGCTTCCGCCCTGAGCCAGCGTGCTACTGCTGTGATCCCCCGTGTTTACGCTCGCCCGCGACAGTGAACGTGGCGAACGAGCGGTGACGGTGAGTCACGGCCGGCCAGCTGACGGATGAGCCGCGGTTTACGCAAACACAGCTTCCCGGTTTGACCGGGCGGGGCCTCCCCCCCCCCCTCCCCCCCCCTCCCCCCCCTCCCTCCCTCACTGATACTTATAAGCATGAAAGGTCACACCAAGCCGCTCATACATTTAAAAACAAATACATGCCACAGGTCTAAGCAAATTCACACACCTGTATAAGGACAAGATCATAGCCCTGGACACGTAACAAGAAGTACGTGCTCTTGACACGTCCGCTTGACCCTGTATCTGCAGCATGACGTGACTCAAATTCCTCGGTTGACATTAAAGTTCTCGGTTGGCATGGTTACCGGCCGCCTTTGCTTAAGCGATGCTGCAGGTGTGCTCTCCCAGATCTGGGCGTGTTTTCTCACCTGGGCCTCTGTCACTGCTGCTCTCAGGTAGATGCCTCATGATCCCGCACTCCGTACATCACTCTTTCAGAAGTGCATCCGCTAAATGAAGGCAATGCAACTTAATATGATTTATATTAGATGATGTAATATGCAAATGTGTGCGGCGACTGCATTTGCATTCAATAAAATTTAATAGCGACTTACATTTCACTACATTACTGACATTTTTATAAATCCTTTAACCAGGGAAGGTCCACTGAGAACACGTCTCTCTTTTTAAAGGGCACCCTGGGAGAAATGCCAGAGGGACAGTGCGGACGGAGAGAGAGAGAGAGAACTGGGGGTAAAGCCCCTGGTGCAGTTTTTTTTTTTGGGGTTAGGGCCCAATGGCAGTGGGCCCTTACAATGCAAACACGAGAGCAAAGATCAAAGTGCAGTAGTTTGCAAGATGGGAACAGTGTAATCACAAGACAGACAGCAATTGCAAGTGAAAACATAATAGACAAATTGTCAACTATTCTGTGGAACCAAGTTACACTGTAGACAAACGAGCAAAACTACCCTAGTGAGCGTTAAAGAAAGTTAGCAAGGGCACGACATGCAAACTCGATTAACAATGTTTCAGCTACTCAATTGAACATTAAAATTAGTCATACAGACAAGAACAAAGGACTACAGGATCCTGCAAAGAGTAAAAGAACCTATGTTGTACCTGGCGTTAGGGCAGGTAAAAGCGTGTGGGAGGGTCAGGGTTGTTCACTGGGGCAGCTCAGGTTGAGTACCCTTCTCAATGCAAAAACGGCTGTGCCCCTCCTGGGATTCAAGCCTTCAGCCTCCAAAGTTACAAGCCCAGTGGCCTAACCAATATACTATTTCCATCTACAAGCCAATCGAGTCTCCCAGTTCAAACCCAGACTGTGCCTCTTGTTACTGGTCACCACATTGCCATGCTCTTGGGGAGCCTGCCAGTTTAAACCCAGACTGTGCCTCTTGTTACTGGTCACCACATTGCCATGCTCCTGGGGAGCCTGCCAGTTCAAACCCAGACTGTGCCTCTTGTTATTGGTCACCCTGTTGCCATGGTCCTGGGGAGCCTCGACTCCTCGGTTTTGGTGCAGGGAAAGTCGCCATGGCGATCCTGGTCTGGCGGGTTGGCAGGGGTCCAGGTTTGATGGGTAATAGGAGACAGTAGAGCCCCCCCCCCCCCCCCCCCACGCCCCGCTTTGGCCACTCTCTCCTGCCATGATGGACAGCAGCGGCCAGGAGACAAAGCATGTGTCCAAACGATCTGCTGAATAGCAATCAAGCCCCTGATGCAGAGCAGGGAAATCCAGAAGCCATTTTGAAACTGGGAGCGTCAAACCAGCGACAAACACTTTGTGTACTAAAGCCAGCGTATGACAATGTGTACAGTCTAAACACACGTCTGTCCAATGTTCTCCTGTTCTCTGTGCGGTCCAGGGGCGGCTGTGACCGTAAATGACTGCATGGAATGTTTATGCCAGCAGCCGGCTCTAATATCATGTAAACAGAAAGGTGTACGGCAGTGTTTGTGCTCTTTTTCAGTTTGAATGACTGACGCAACAAGGTGCGGAGTACTGGATCAACCTGCTATAGGCTCGTTTACACCAACAAAATGTCCAATCAGAACTGAAGACCAGAATTCAATCAACACCGGTCCTTAACTTTGACTAACAATTGAAAACTTTCTGAACTCAGCTTATGAAAAAACATGAGACATTTACTGGTACGTCAAAGAACAAACGGTAATTGAATAAAATCCACGCTTCCAACAACAGTCACTTGGACAAAGTAGAAATCGCTGGTAAACATTAATCATTCACAAGGAGACTGATTCTAATTTACTGCACTCTGATTGGTGAACTCCAACATAATGATAAATACTTTTCACAGCAAGTTTTTAAAAAAATAATGTACTGCAATATTTTGCATATATTGTGAAGCGTTGCACTTGAAATCATAATGCATGGTAATATAATTTTAAAACATTGTGTGTATATTACCATACCATTACCATAAGAGATGGCCTTATGTGAACAACAAATTAAAAACAACAATTATAACTTACTGTTGAATAAATGAGACTGAAGATGCTCTCTAAATTTTTTTGACCAGCAGCCTCACACACTAATCAGCGAGCAAAGAGCGATTTAGACAAAACAAAGATACTCAAGTGGTAAAGCGGAGGACGGGTAAAATGTAACCTGTCAGGCCGGGATTCACCCCTCGCTGAGGCTTAAATGGCCCTTACCCCTGAGGGGTCCTGTGCGGCGCGTGTGTTTTTAACACTCTCTCTACGGGACAGGAGAACTGCACACCTGGGACAGCTGTGTGTGTGTGTGTGGCGTGTGTGTTTTTAACACGCTCTCTACCGGACAGGGGATCTGCACACCTGGGAGAGCTGTGTATCGCGTGTGGGTAAGGAAGCGATGTGCCGCCTCACCCCCGCCTTCAAACAGCTCTGACTGACAGCTGTCACATTACCAAACAATTTATGGGAGCCCTCAGGATAAACCGCCGTGAGGGGGAGAGCCCCCCCCCCCCCCACCCCCAACCCCCACTTTATTTATGCAATTACAACACAGAGGTCTGACAGTATCCACGGATGGGCAAAAATACCCTAAAATGTATCCTGTTACGAAATAAATAAATATCAAATGCCTCCCAAATAAAAATATATAAACATATATATGCCTGCGTTTTGAAGTCCTTTCTCCTACTTCAACATCTGTTGGACAACAGACACACATGCATGTACACATGGACACACACCAACATATATACATATATACACGCATGCATGTACCCATACACGCAAACACGCATGCACACACACACACACACACAGACACAGACACATCAGTCAACCTAAATTTTAATTCACAACAATACCAGGACATTTACAACGACATATATAACATATATGTAAACACTCAGTGAACACGTACATTCAGGTGTTAAAAAAACACTTTAAAAATCATCACAGTAGCACTGTCAAATCATCACCACCATAAATAATAACTTTCATAATGTTTACGCTCAGCACAACAGTTATGATTTACTCAGTCATTATTGGTGTTCCTATTATTATTCTCATGCTATAGTAAATCAAGTAAAACAGGATGATTTTAGCACATGTTGCTAAATCCCATAAATCAGAGCGCAGATCATTACCTCTCCTGTGGGCGCTCAATGTGCTGATGAGATCGCGTTGCAAGTGTTCGACGTGATAAAATGTCAGGCTGAGTAACTGCAAATAGACTGTGATTTAAATGCCTCTAAAAACCGAAAGCAGGCTGTGAGGTAGAGCTAAGTGCCAAGTGTGAGCGCGTGAGTGCTCAAACTCACACACACACGTACACACACCTCATGTACACACACACAAGTACACACACCTCATGTACACACACATCTCACAAAGACACACACAAGTACACACACCTCATGTACACACACATCTCACAAACACACACACAAGTACACACACCTCATGTGCACACACACACACACTCACACTCACACACACCTCATGTGCACACACACACACACACACACTCACACTCACACACACCTCATGTGCACACACACCTCACACACACACACACTCACATACACACACACCTCACATTGAGTCCATGTGAGATGTGTGCGTGTCTGTGTGTGTGTGTGTGTGTAAATGAGGTGTGTGTGAGTGTGTGAAGTGTGTGTGCTACTGTTTGACAGAATATTATTGCAGATGCAGGTAGTTAAACAGGGAAACGTCTCTAATGAATTTTTCTTAAAGGTCTGTAGACCATTTTGTCATCATCGTGGAATCCTATGGTTTCTGTTGATAAAACTACAGCGCTGAAACACTATTATTTTTGATGGGATTATTTTTCCATCGGTTTTATAAAAATGGTTGTAAAAGTTTAATGGCTTTTTGTGGCCAAGCACAATTTTATTGAAGTTCAGAGGGACTATTGGTGAAAAACGGTCATGATGAACCATCACCACCCGTAGAATTATGATAATATGTAAAATAAAAAGGCCACCATGGACACACAATTTTGCAGCTCTTACTTATAGTCATTTCAACTAATGATTGGATGAAACAAAATGTCTCGAAAATGGTTGTGCACTTTGTACAGTTTCTATAAAGTGGTCATGACTCACAAAAAAAAAGTTCTGCAGGTGTTTTAATCAAAGAAAAATGTAACGTAAAACGAATGACAGTTGTAAATGAAATTGGCAGGTAAGTGTGCCAGGTGAGTGTGCCAGGTAAATGTGCCAGGTCATGTATGTAGAGGCAGAAACCCTCGGGGGTGTACAGGTCCAGCACTGGATGTTCTGTAGTCTGCAGGTAAATGAGGAGCACAGACAGACGAGCTGATTGGCCGGTTCTCCTCATTATGCGTTCCTATGCTCCTGTGTTCTGAATTGAGATATGCAAATTACAACTTCAGATTTTATTTTTACTCAGTTCTGCATTCTGGCTGAATTCTGACTCAAACAGATCAAATTTCTCCGTACATGTAACCTGTTGACATTAATTTAGACATGTTCCATTTAAACTCATGGCACGGGCGAACGTGCAGAAAAGCTTTAACATGAAACAGGCTCAGCTGTCACTGAACAGCAATCCCTCTGCTGGAAACTGAGTGTGTGTGTGTGTGTGTGTGGTGTGTGTGTGTGTGTGAGTGTGTGTGTGTGGTGTGTGTGTGGTGTGTGTGTGTGTGTGTGTGTGTGTGTGTGTGTGTGGTGTGTATGTGTGTGTGTGAGTGTGTGGTGTGTGTGTGTGTGTGTGTGTGTGTGTGTGTGTGTGTGTGTGGCGTGTGTGTGTGTGTGTGTGTGTGGTGTGTGTGTGGGAGTGTGTGGTGTGTGTGTGTGGTGTGTATGTGTGTGTGTGTGTGTGTGTATGGGCTGCAGTGAAGTACTGTAGGTGTTACGAGGAACTGCGTTTTTTTTCTCGTCAAAGTTTATTATGATTGGATGAAATTAATTTCGAAAGCAGACATTGGCTTTGACAAGCCACAGGGGGAAAAACCGATGCAAGGGTCGCCACCTAAACACATTCTGGTTGTTTACGTTACCAAATTACAGGCATGGTTGAGATCCTGAGGGTTAAGTATGACTCTTACGCATAGGCATGGGGGTTTTAAACTTGACAATATGTTCTGTTATTGAAATCCTCTGAGAGAGAGAGAGAGAGAGAGAGAGTGAGTGAGAGTGGGAGAGAAAGAGAGGGAGCGAATGAAAGGGTGATATATGGTGAAAAGGGGGGAGAGAGAAAGGGGAGTGATAGAGAGAAAGGGTGCACCTAGAAAGAGAATGTTGGGAAGGGATGAGGAAAAAAGACATGGAGGGAGGGAAGGGAGGATTTAAAGTGGGATGTGGGAAGTCATGGGTTAAATTTTGGTAGTTCTAAGCTCAGTTTTGTTTCCTTTCAACCGACAGGAAATGCTTATTTCCTGTATTTATTATGGATCAATGTGTTCCCTCCACAATGCTTTTACGGGTCTCCCAACTCGGTTGGGATCGCCGTTAGCGTACAGCAGTGGCAAAATCTCCATCTCCTGGCAGTATAGCTCTGCTGTAAGAACTAATAAACACTCATTTTCAAGTTCATTTCGCAGAGCCTGTGTTTCCCTGGAGCCCAAGTTTTTTTTTAGTCCCCCCCCCCCCCACCTCGAAGTGGAGGACATTCTAAGCTCATAAATCTGTGCTGTGAACCCCACACCACCACAGGCCCACGGGTGCCGGGGAGTTACCTTCACACAGTTCTAGATCTGGCTGTGCTGGCGTGGAACGTTCTGGAACTTTTAGGTTCTTTTTTTTTTTTTTTTTTCCCCCGCACAGAAAAGCACAAACAAAAGGTTTATGTAACAGCTCGAGTGACACAAGTGCTGGCATTAACAGAAACTGTTTGCAAACAAACAGCAGCAGACACACAGGCTAGCAGGCCAGCGTGCAGAGGGGAGACGGAGGGGGGGGGGGGGGGGGGGGGGGGGGCATAAACTCTCAGAAGCAGGCCTAATGCTGGGGACTCTGGCAGCTCTGAACAGACTCCCATCAAAAATGAAATAAATCTCACAAGGGGGGAATGAGTTCATTCATAATAAGAAGGGGGGGGGTAAAACCTTGGGCACGCGCAGAGGCGACTCCCTTTCCATTACAGGAGGCCCGAAAATAGTAAATACTATTAATCACATCTGCATAGGCACAAGCCAGCCAAGGTTATTCATTACGAAGCTGTGAAATCAGGATGGTGAGTCACTGAAAGGCCACGTATCTGATAAACCACGGGAAGGAGAGGAAGGGGGGGGGGGGGGGGGGGGGCACACCGCACTCAGGCTGGGTGGAGGGGGGTGGAGAGGGGTGGAGGACCGCGGGATGCTTTTCTTCCTGTTCTTCCCTCCGTTCCTCACTCTGTTCTTGCACCTCACATGACACTCAGTCCAATCTGGCAGTTAAGTCCATGCAATTTGTTAATAAAGCATTAATAAAGCATTTATACAGTAGCCCTTCGTAAATTAATGACTGGATATCATAAAGACCTTAAAATGCATATAAAACATTCACAGTTTGGCAAAGCTCTTACCCAGAGTGACTTACACATTTACACCAAACCGCCACCCACATCCAACACACGTCTGCACGCACAGTCACACTTTATGACTACCTTTAAGTCCAGCCCGTCACTGTACTGAAGGCCACGACAGATAAGACATACGCATATTTAACCCCGTGGGGCAATTTGTCCTCTGCGTTTGACCCATCCTGGTTACCCAGGAGCAGTGGGCAGCCACAGAGCAGCACGCGGGGACCAGCTCCAGCTCTGAGGCCTGGGCCTTGGTCAACGGCGATGGCGGGAGTGTACCTAACCTGTCACGCATGTCTTTTCGGTTAAAAATAGCCAATTATACACAGGCCTCTGATGACACAAGGCCACATCTAGTCTTCATTCTTTGCGTAACGGTTAGAAATCTACATAGACAGGCTGTGCTGAGCGCTAGTCACATGCTAAGTTATTTATACTGTTCTGACTGTGATCTTCAGTGTGAGAGAGGGCTCCAGGCAACCTAATTTAATTAACAGAAGATTATTAGTGTAATGAGGAACTGTCGGCTCGGTGAGTCAACGTGCCATTTTTACTTAAACTGTTTTTGCAAACATGCCACCACACACGTGCTATTTTTTAACACGCCGTGGATCACATAATGGAATCATAACATAACATAAATAACATAACATAACGTAACATAACGTAATGACGAGAACAGGCCATTTTCCTACCACTAAAGTGCACCAAGTGCTCGGTTTACCTACGATCTAGGCAGTATCCAGCACCGTATCAAGCCTGGTCTTGAAAACCCACAGAGTTTCTGCCCCTATTACATGACCTGGCAAGCGAATCATAAACCTCAATGTTTTATCAAGAATAATGAAAGCTTTATTACTGATGAGTTACATATCTTAGATAAGCTTTATTCATCTGAAAGCAAATAGTTTTTATGCTCCCATCTATTTTTTTGTTGGGAGGCATATGATTTATGAATACTTTTTTTTTCTTGTCACTGCATTTATTAATATGTCTGATTTATCAAAATAAAGAAATAATTCAATTTCAGGATAATCTTCTTTACTGCAGAATAACCACGATGCTTTGATCTGTAGCTGATTAACAGAAGCACCAGACCTGGGCTTTGTATCTGTAAGGCTTACGCACTGCTGGTCATTACTAATATAATTTATTAATAAAATTTATTTTATGAACAGTGACATAACAGGAGCTTCAGTAGATTAGAGTCATGTGTGATTCGTTTTCCCCCTATGAGAGGGCAGTTTCCTGCCGCACAATGTCTGATTGTGTTCAGAGGTGAAAAATCATCAAACAAAGAACCCAGGAAAAAAGATAACGCCCTCTTGTGTGATAGAATCCTCACTTATCAAGGTTCCGTTTTGGAATCATCAAACACGAGTGTTCCGTGGCCGTTAAATGCGTCCTGACACACGACCTCCGGTCTTGGGCCGGGAGACGTCAGGGTAGCTGTCGGCATGCGTAGCTAGCGGGGCTGCCCAATCAGAAGCGGCGAGCCAGGAAGGGTTGCTCAGTGCAGACAGTTTCGCTCTTAGCATTACCCAGCAGCAGTTTGGCTCTTAGCATTACCCAGCAGCAGTTTGGCTCTTAGCCTTAGCCAGCAGCAGCGCGTATGATGGCAGGGTCTGGGGTAGGACGTGTGCAGGAAGCCAGTGGTCACGGCGGTATTACACACAGTGCTGTCCCGGCCCAGCCCTGCTTCCTGCTCTCCACAGGGCAGCACAAACCTCAGGCCTCTATTGTGTCCTAATCAGTCACGGGCAACTCCCAGAGGGGAAAAAAGGGCTTATCGGGAGAGCGGGCCAGCAGGGGTTCCCATGGGAACCCAATGCCCCTTATGACATCACGCATGTGTCACTCAGCGCCCGTGTCCCTGTCGTACAGCTCACATCCTGCCAGGGACTGAGACGCCCACTCACTCCTGGGAAAGACCGCCCCCCCCCACCACCACCACAACCACCAACCCCTAGTCCCCTCCTGAAAAATGGTTGATACAGGGGCAAAAGGTTTCTGCCTTTTGTGAAAAAACTGAAAAGTCAGCCAAAAACCACCCCTGGGAAAAAAGTCAGTCTAAACCATAATATGATATTTTTTAGCTATCAAAGTGGCTCCTGTTGAGGGTAATTAGCTTTAGCTTGATCTAGTGGCAGCTGCTGCAATGTGCCAACGGTCCTGCCAATCAGAACGCTGTTATTGCTTTTGTGCTGCCAATCAGAACGCCTGTTATTGCTTTTGTTCTGCCAATCAGAACGCTGTTATTGCTTTTGTTCTGGAGCAGTGGGCATGAAACCTGAACAGGCGGGCCCAGGATCAAAGACCGTTCCTGTAGACCAAACACACGCCGTTTCCCAGGGCAGTCAGGCAAAGATGCCACTCTGGAATGGCAATATATGAAAGCACTCTCATCTCATTAGCTTTTGTTTCTCACAATCATAGATTGTTATTGCGTTTATAAGATAGAGTTCCATGTTGGTTGAAAAAAAAAAGAAAACAGCTTCTTATGGCTTTATGGACCAGGAAATATCCATGTCAAGCATGTTCTTTTTTTATTTGATTTCCTTGCATTCCCTTTTATTTGATTCTTAAAAGGAGGCGGCTCTCAGCTCTTGAAGTGGATACAGTGCATGTAGGTAACGGATCCAGGTAACGGATTCCACATGTGCGTCTCAACCCAGAGGACAGCCACACACAGAAACCTTGTCAGATCCGTTAGCGGCCGACGGGACGCATTAGCATTCAGACACTAGCAGGCTACAGGTGGGTGGGTGAGAACCAGGTGCTGAGCCCAATGATGGCGATGATGCTTAGCACGTTAGCACGTTAGCACATTATTAGCTAAATGCACTGAGCACCCCGGCCAATGGCAAGACCTCGCTGCGGCCCCCCGAACAGTGAGGTCACCGAGTAAGCAGAAACAACCTCCGTCGAAAGAGAGAGAGAGAGAAAGAGAGAAGGAGGGAGACATAGAAAGATAAAAAAGCACTTTTATCAGGTTAGGACCACCTGGGAGAGAACAGAGAGGTGGGGCAGCGTGGCGGACGGGAAAATAAAATGTAGGAACGCTGCAGAAAATAAAGTATGCGAAAAAACGAAAAATATTTCAGGGTACCCCGGGGTACCTCCGAAAATATTAATCTCAGGCCCTACCTTTCAAAATATCATTTAACATTTACATTAACTGGGGGGTTGAAATGAATTTTCGGCCTCCTGGAGAAAGCTCGCAGGCTTTTTGAAGATTAACCCCAGGGCACGTTCGTTGAGCAGGGCGTGGCACAGCCCTTACCAAGCAGATTTATTCATTCATGGTGCAACCAAACATTTTTTTTCTCCCCGGTTTTATTTTGTCACATAATAATCCACGCTGTCTTTTGAAGTATTAAACTACGCTCCCTCGCCGCCGTGTTCCGACTGCAGTGGAAGTCGGAAAAGTTCACAAGAGCGAAGAAAGTGCTGAGCGATCCTTTCCCCAAACTCAGAGGCCTCAGGCTGCCACCGGGCCTGGGGGGGGGCGTGTCCAATGGGGTCGCCGTGGTGATGCTGGCCACCCTCTGGAATTTGATTGGCCATCTCTTACTGAGTCTGTGGCCCCCCCTGTGAACACGCCACGGGAACAGCAAATATGCTCACATATGGATTTCAAACGGCAAGAGCACTGCAGCTACGACCGTGCTGAAAAAATGAAGAATTCTTGTCAAAAATTCTCATCACCCAGCGTTTAATTTGACTGATGTGATGTCTGTGGTAAGTGTGTGACACACAGTAAATTACCTTCTCACATCTATCTCATGACCTACTTTATCCCCTCCCACAGCTGAGAGTGGGCTCCCCCCCCCCCCCAACCTCCTACTCCCCGACGCCCCCCCCCCCCCCCCCAGTGTGGGATGCACTGATACACAGCCCCCTACGCACACCATCGGCTCACCGCATTTTTTATGCTTTTTAAAAGAGGTTTCATCTCCAGCATCCCTAATCAGGAACGCCTGCTCATGCTCGCTTGATAGTACTCATCCCCCCCCCCCCCCCCACTTCCCACCGCTGTCAAATTCAGGAGGGTTGAAGACGAGCGCGCGGTCTCCTCGGAAACACGCGATATCGCCACAGCTTCCGTTTCACGCTGCAGGATCTGGGCACTCACACTCACACACACACACACACACACACACACACACACACACACAGTGTCCACGTGCAGCTCAACAGGTGGACCACAAACCACGCACGCCCAATCAACAAGCGATTAGTCTCTGGTATCATAAACCATGAATAAATCCACCTGGAAAAATGTACCATAAAACCTGAAAACTATGACTTCCTGTGCACAGTCCCATTCCCCCAGACAGTATGACTGAATGGATATTAATGTGGATCTGTTTTAACATTAATATCATGCATTATATCACCGGACCCAAAAAAATGAGAAATGACAGAATGATAAGTCATTCCTGGTGGAGTAATGCATATTGAAAAGGAAAATAAAAAATAAAAAAAACGGTTGGAGAAAATTTGTCTTTGTGGTTAAAATGTCTGGAAACCATTGACTGGGTGGGGACGTGGGACACATGCTGTCCAGGAAGGATTATTATGATGTGATGGTCATTGCTCATAGCTGCGCTGGTGACTCTCTGTTTGTGGGTCACACGTCTGAGGGGCTGGCTGGGATCAGCTGGAACACGTTGCGCTCCTCACGTCCGTCCGCTCCATGGAAACGCTTCCCAGCACCGGCCTCAGCCAGATAACCTGCGGCTTCCCCCGCTCCGTGGATCAGTGTTCCTGGCGTGTGCGAAGGGTTTGGCTTTCTCTGAGACGGAACCAGAAGCAGACGTGACTCCCGCCCCCCCCCCCCCCCCCCCCCCCCCCCCCCCCTTGTGTCCAGTCGGCCAGAAAAACACTGAGCCAGGCTGGACTCTCTCTCTCTCTCATGTGACCTTACTCAATCAGCTCTGTGAGCCCCAGTCGATGGCTGCTGCACTTTTTTTATTTACTGAAGCTGAAAATGTTCTGATTTGGCATCTTGCTCTCGCGCAGCGCGCAAGCCGCGGTATCGACTGGGGCTGCCGTCATTCTTCACCGCGGGGGACGTCCCGCGCAGCGCCGGGGCGCGGAGCTCGATTTGAGAGAGCAGGGAAAACTAAAGCAGAAGATGAAGCCTTTTTTTAGAAAGTTAATGAAAGAAAAAAATGCTCAAGAAGTGACAGAGGCCATGCGCTCACAGTAAAACTCGCAGTGTTAAATGGTAAATGGACTGCATTTATATAGCGCTTTTATCCAAAGCGCTTTACAATTGATGCCTCTCATTCACCAGAGCAGTTAGGGGTTAGGTGTCTTGCTCAGGGACACTTCGACACGCCCAGAGCGGGGATTGAACCGGCAACCCTCCGACTGCCAGACAACCGCTCTTACCTCCTGAGCTTTGTCGCTAAATCAACTCTTACAGAGTACATATGACCCCTAGGGAATTAACACTGGACATGTTACAGTGTAAGTCTACCACTGGACTTCATCCTGCACTCACCTGCTTTTCCAAACTCCCAATTCAACACAGTTATTTAAAATGCGCTCATATCCTCTCGGCGCTCTTAAACGCAAAAACGCGCCATGCGGTTCGGTCCTGCTACAGCTCGTGCAAGTGGGAAAGAAGAGCAAGAGCGTGCACAAGGGCGATTAGGATCGCCCTGGAAACGCACGGAAAGGATCAGGAAAAACAACCAGACAATTAAGGTCCAGTAATTCACTGTAAACAACGTGCGAAGGAAGGAAGTGATTCTTTATGACTGCGAAAGGGCGAAACTTACAGCCCGAACTCACTCACTCACATCTTTCAGCTGCAGACAGCAAAGGCACGTTTCATCATCTGGGAAGTGGCCTGTTTTGATGCCCTTTTTGTTTTAAATGCATTACTTTGACTCACTGCCTGCCCCCTATTCCACGAAAAACCGTGTCTCACTAGTTTCCTTCGTGTACTTTCGACCCTAGCCAGGATTCGAACCCAGGACCTCCCCTGGTGTGAGGCCACAGTGCTACCCACCGTGCCGCCCTACAAAACAACCATAGAAGTCCAAAATGCAGCCGTCAGCTGTCTGACTTACACACATACTCACAGATGTCATTTATTACTTTGAGCAGAACGCATTTCCCATTTGCCTGCTGGGTAATGTATTTCTCTGGCTCGCAAGACCCCCCGGTGACGGTCTCCCGGCAACAACGTGAGCTCAAAACAAAGGGGGGAAAAAAAGCAGGGTAAATGTCCCACACAACGCAGAATACAAGTCTGCTAACAGCTGAGCGTCGGGCTAACAGCCGCTTTAATCCCCAGGCCTGACTGCGCATTAAAATGCAACTATATCTTACGCTTCAGGTTCCCGCTTGGCTCCCAATGAAAGACCGCAGCTCGTTAAAAGAGAGTGGTAGTTTAGGCTATTTACTTTTTTGGACGCTTCGGCACAATTTACACGAGCAAGCACCCGAGGTCATGTGCGCCGGTTCGCGGCGCTGCCGAGGCGCTAACCCTTTCGCGCAGACAAACCCGGGATCCTTCCTCCGAGCAGTCGCCTCGTTTGACTCTCGCAGCGGATCGCGCAGGGCGTGGACGGCACACTCGAGGGCTCCTGGCTCGCGCGAGCGGCAATCATGCGCTTACGCCCGACACGCCGCGCAAGGGAAGGGTGACGCGCCAGCGCCTGTGCCGAACGGCTCTGACATTATCCGCCCGGAGGCAGGAGGGTACCTGCTCTGAAGAAAAACACGCGGTTTTCCACAGGGAGGTGGGCGGAGGGAAGGACAAAAACCACGAGGCAATTAAGGCATTGGACACCTGCAAAAGAAAATAAATGCCCAGGGGAGGGGGCAGATATTCCGAATAGAAAACAGGTCCAATTTTTTTTTGAGGGGGGGAAAAAAAGAAGGAAAATTGGCTGGAACAGGAGAGCATTGTTTATAGGTGATAGCTGCGAGTTTTTTGGGGTTTTTTTTTTTTTTTTGGAAAAACGGTCTTGGCACGGCGGCGGCGGTTTTGACGCGGAGCGGGGATGACTGTGCGGAACGGACGCGCCCGGCGGGGATCCTCTCGCTCAGGAAGATTCCCCTCCGAGGATCCGGCGGGAAGGTGGCGGGAGGCCACAGGGAGAACGTGGCCGCCCGCCAGGAAGCCTCCACCGCTGCCGCCGCCCGAGTAGCACAGCCGTGGAACGCGACCCGGCCAGGAAGACTCCAGCGCACCACACTATGGTGGAACGCGACCCGGCACAGGAAGACTCCAGCACACCACACTATGGTGGAACGCGACCCGGCCCAGGAAGACTCCAGCGCACCACACTATGGTGGAACACAACCCATCCAGGAAGACTCCAGCGCACCACACTATGGTGGAACGCGACCCGGCCCAGGAAGACTCCAGCGCACCACACTATGGTGGAACGCGACCCGGCACAGGAAGACTCCAGCACACCACACTATGGTGGAACGCGACCGGGCCCAGGAAGACTCCAGCGCACCACACTATGGTGGAACGCGACCCGGCCCAGGAGGGCTCCAGCGCACCACATTATGGTGGAACGCGACCCGGCCTAGGAAGACTCCAGTGCACCACACTATGGTGGAACGCGACCCAGCCCAGGAGGGCTCCAGCGCACCACACTATGGTGGAACGCGATCCACCCAGGAAGACTCCAGCGCACCACACTATGGTGGAACGCGACCCGGCCTAGAAAGACTCCAGCACACCACACTATGGTGGAACGCGACCCGCCCAGGAAGACTCCAGTGCACCACACTATGGTGGAACGCGACCCGCCCAGGAAGACTCCAGTGCACCACACTATGGTGGAACGAGACCCGGCCCAGGAAGACTCCAGCGCACCACACTATGGTGGAACGCGACCCGGCCCAGGAAGACTCCAGCGCACCACACTATGGTGGAACGCGACCCGGCACAGGAAGACTCCAGCACACCACACTATGGTGGAACGCGACCGGGCCCAGGAAGACTCCAGCGCACCACACTATGGTGGAACGCGACCCGGCCCAGGAGGGCTCCAGCGCACCACATTATGGTGGAACGCGACCCGGCCTAGGAAGACTCCAGTGCACCACACTATGGTGGAACGCGACCCAGCCCAGGAGGGCTCCAGCGCACCACACTATGGTGGAACGCGATCCACCCAGGAAGACTCCAGCGCACCACACTATGGTGGAACGCGACCCGGCCTAGAAAGACTCCAGCACACCACACTATGGTGGAACGCGACCCGCCCAGGAAGACTCCAGTGCACCACACTATGGTGGAACGCAACCCGCCCAGGAAGACTCCAGTGCACCACACTATGGTGGAACGAGACCCGGCCCAGGAAGACTCCAGCGCACCACACTATGGTGGAACGCGACCCGGCCCAGGAAGACTCCAGCGCACCACACTACGGTGGAATGCGACCCGCCCAGGAAGACTCCAGCACACCACATTATGGTGGAACACAACCCATGCAGGAAGACTCCAGTGTGTGACAATAGGAAATTAGTTATATGTATGTATATCATACAGACATATATATATATATATATATATATATATATATATATATATATATATATATATATATATATATATGTTATATATCAGGTTTCTAGGTGTGTTTCCACACAGTGCAGTGGCAGAGGCTTGGCTTTGAAATGAACACTGTCATTTTAACCACACACAAAAGGTACTGCTTGTACTATCAGTATTATTATGAACCTAAACGATCATTTCTGAATCAAAAGCAATTATTTCTGTACTACCCCAACAGCACTGTAATCTCATTTACATTTTGGCTTTACTAGTATATGATTACATCATTATAATTCAAAGCTGATTTGAAACAGAAGTTTTCCTAAAAAGTGCTCAAAGTGCTTTAGAGTGATCAGGCAGAAACCCACCAACAACCAACAATGTGTAGCACCCACCTGAGTGATGCACAGCAGCCATTTTGCGCCAGAGCACTGACCACACATCCGCTGAGGTGGAGAGGCGAGGGAGAGAATGATTATCAGCTAATTTAGCCAGGACACCAGAGAACCCCCAACTCTTTGCGAAGAGTGCCATGGGATCTTTAACGACCACAGTGAGTGAGATTTAACGTCTCATCAGAAAGACGGCATCTCCTACAGCTCAGTGTCCCCATCACTGCACTGGGGCATTGGAGATATATACTGTATATATATATATATAGAGAGAGAGAAAGAGAATTTGTATATTTTTTACTATTGTTGACAGCATATTTCATGGATTTTTATTTCAACGTTGTAAAAAAAACCTGTACTTAAAAAACACTTTTCAATTAAGATAAGAATGCTTGCTTATCAATTGAGAGCATTGATTTAGATTTTTAGCAGAAAAAAGCTAATCTAATTAATTGTTTTTTAATTCTTTTATGTTTTTTTCTGTATCACTCTGCACTGATCTGTAGACTGTAATATTCAATTCACTGTTCACTAAAAAAAACCATGTTGCACTGCAATAACTCCCCAATAAGGCTAACTAAATCAAGTTCTAAGTTAGGAAATTCAGCACTGAAACATTACAGTTTACATAAAGCATTATGGCAGACACATTGAAATGAGTGCTATATTAACCGCCAAAAACATATTGACAGCTCCAAATGGCCTATGGCAAAAAAACAAAAAAGGATTGCTTATGTAATAATTTCCCAGTGAAGCCTCGCCCCCCCCCCAAACATGCCTGAAAGAAAAGTTCTTCAGGTTGTTTTTGGCCAAAAAGTTGCACTTTTACACAATAAAAACCTGCAACTCTCTCAGGTCCCAGGACTGGGCAGTACTGTGGGTCTCGGTCCCAACCAGAAATCTGCCCTCTGTCCCATAATGCAGTGCAGAATGGGGGGGGGGGGCTATATTTTGACCTCATTTTGGTAAAGTTTGGAAAGGTCTGGCTACATATGGGATGTCAGTACGGACAAGCTTACACATATGCATGTAAGCGCACATGCACGCATGCACACACGCAAACATACACACACATGCAAGTACAAACACACATAAAAACCACAAACACACACACACACACACACACACACACACGCACACACATACACACACACTCACACACACACAGCCAGGAGGGATGGCACAAAAAGCAGAATTTTCAGAAAAACAGGAAATGTTCTTCTGATTTGTTTAGTCACTTAATAATACATAAATGACAAACCTGGCAGCTGTCATTGAATCACATACATATGAACGTTATTCCAGTTTTTGAACAAGTATCTGGCAACTGTGAAAAAAAAAATCCCTTCACTCATTGTCACAATCTCTACATTGTGTTCGCAAACCGTGAAAAATCCGAGCCTCAATCATAAACTTAATCGCATCCGGAAGAGTTGTTTTTCAGTCGTTTAGTATCATAGAGGTGCACTTACTGTAAGAAACTCCTGAGAAACGTGAGGCTTTGCCCCCGAGGAGACAACATGACCCGATCTGCTGCTCTCTCACATTTAATTAAACTCATTATTTACGCGGCCAAACGGAGTTTACGTTTTGCCGGCAATTACTTTCCATCAAATGACGCCAGTCTCTTAATTTGACACAAAAACAGTGTTCAAAGGAACAATGAGAGCACACAGATACTTTGAGGCGCATCAAACAGGGAGGAAAACATGACTAAACGTCCATTCAGGTGAAATCCTGTGCAGTTGGGTTAGTCATCACTGAAGCCTCATTACAACATGCTTCAACTGAGCTTCAACACCGAGGGACTATGATTACCAAGAACTGGGGTCATCAGGAATCAGTATAACAGGGCCCTGTAGCGATCTCAGCCAATCACAGATCAGGAATCGCAGTTCATCAGGGCCCTGTATTGAACTCAGCCAATCACAGATCACAAATCGCAGTCCAACAGGGCTTTGTAGTGATCTGAACCAATCATAGATCAGGATTTGTAGTACATCAGGGCCCTGTATTGATCTCAGCCAATCACAGATCAGGAATCAAGTATATCAGGGCCCTGTAGTGATCTCAGCCAATTGCAGATCAGGAATCACAGTATATCAGGGCCCTGTAGTGATCTCAGCCAATTGCAGATCAGGAATCAAAGTTTAACAGGACCCTGTACAGATCTCAGCCAATCACAGATCAAGAATCAGGGCTCTGTACAGCCAATCATGGGAAAGGTTCATGAAAGAACCTTTTACATTTACACTTAGAACAGACTCTCTCATCCATAGCCACGTAAGCAACTTCATAACTGAAGTTTTACTCAACGAGCAGTGCTGATGCCAAGTCATCAGAATCACTGAGAGAAGGAGTCAATATGCAATCTCACAACATGAAGTTAATCACAAAACAGAGTCACAACACAAAGTTCATCACAACATAAAGTTTATCAGGACACAAAGCTAATCACGACACAGAGTTAATCACGACAAAGTTAATCACAACACAAAGTTCATCACAACATAAAGTTCATCACGACACAAAGCTAATCACGACACAGAGTTAATGACAACACAAAGTTAATCAGGACATAAAGTTAGCTGCCATGGTGGGAGTAACGGACATAGAGAATACAGTATTATTAAGAAGCAAACGGCTTTTCTGGCACAATCACTGCGATCTTTCACTCAAATAGTCACATGTTATTCGTGGGAATTCTACCTCACGTCAGAGCGACTGTACTTCCAAGCACCATGGCACTAGCGTTTCAACTGTAGGCGACTAAGAAACAGGAAGTGACACATGAAAAAATTATGAGCACCTTACCATGAGTTAACTCAGATGTTTTTATTTACTTCTGTAGCGATCCGAGCCTGCAGGTTCATTAAGACATGTCCCAACCAGCACAGCATGTAAGACAGGTATCTACTGCTCAGGTAGTGTTCCCATCCGAGCACATTTGCATTTAGGAATTCAGCAATCCTATTCAGACCCACATGCACAGGGTACATTTTTACATACAATCCATTTATGTAGCTGCTTATTCGCTGAAGCCATTCAGGTTGGAAGACCTGTGGCAATACATGCACCGGTGCCATATTCACTCCTGTGGAAACAGATTCACCTGTGCTATATGACACAGCTTCAGACATGAGTCCATCAGGACTACACGACCCACCAAAACATCCTGGGTCAGAGATCTTCATAACTGGCCCTGGTGGGCCACAGGGTCTGCTGGTTTTTTTTTTAATATCACTAACCAGTTCAGACCCAAGAAACCAGGTGAAGTGAGCTGACTTGTGTGATCTACTGCTTTAATCAATCAATTAGGTGCTGAGTAACAACAAATACCAGTAGACCCCGTGGCCCCCCAGGACCAGGAATGAAGATCAGTGTCCAGGTTGCTGTCATCCTTGTGTGTAAATACAAACGTGAACCAAAAAAGTGGTCAAGTCCAGCACGTCACGAGAATTATTTCATCGTCCGCTGGACCGCCACCAAAGTGGTCTGTGGTCCCAGAGAGCCAATTAGCAAAGACTGGGGGGGGGGGGGGGGGGGGGGGGGGGGGGGACAGACGTGATTAAACCGGCAATGAGGGCAGGAATGGTGTCGTTCGGATAAAGGGAGGAGTGGACTTTCAGTGGTTAAAATTAGGACCCGCGCCGCAGAAGCGCTGTTTTGCGAATCAATCGCGGCAGTCCCAGGCCGGCAGTCCCAGGCCGGCAGTCCCAGGCCGGCAGCCAGCTGCTAGCGCGATGACAAAATGGTGGCGGCGATTTGGGAAAAAAGCCCCTCCCG
This sequence comes from Anguilla japonica, assembly GCA_025169545.1. NCBI lineage: Eukaryota > Metazoa > Chordata > Actinopteri > Anguilliformes > Anguillidae > Anguilla > Anguilla japonica. Next base: position 2,634,400 of record CM045886.1, read on the forward strand.
GTCTGGTGGCCGTCCCACGCCTCGTTAAAGCAGGGGACACGGGACGTTACCGCTGCCCACTCGCCCCGGTCACACAGAGGTCTCCCTTCCGCTCCCAAAACTGCGCTGGCAAACTACATTTAAAACCGCATCGGTGTGTGTGTGTGTGTGTGTGTGCCAGCGGCATCGGTGTGTGTGTGTGTGTGTGCAGCCAAGCGGCATCGGTGTGTGTGTGTGTGTGCAGCCAACAGCATCGGTGTGTGTGTGTGTGTGCAGCCAGCCGCATTGGTGTGTGTGTGTGTGTGTGTGTGTGTGTGCAGCCAACAGCATCGGTGTGTGTGTGTGTGTGTGTGTGTGTGTGTGTGCCATGTGTGTGTGTGTGTGTGTATGTGAGTATGTGTGTGTGTGTGTGTGTGTGTGAGTGTGTTAGTGTGTGTGTGTGCGTGAGTGTGTGTGTGTGTGTGTGTGTGTGTGCAGCCTGTAGTGTGTGTGTGTGAGTGTGTGTGTGTGTGTGTGTGTGTGTGTGTGTGTGCAGCCTGTAGTGTGTGTGTGTGTGTGTGTGTGTGTGTGTGTGTGTGTGTGTGTGTGTGTGTGTGTGTGTGTGTGTGTGTGTGTGTGTGTGTGTGTGTGTGTGTGTGTGTGTGTGTGTGTGTATGTGTGTGCGTGTGCAGTGTGTGAGTGTGTGTGTGTGTGTGTGTGTGTGTGTGTGTGTGTGTGTGTGTGTGTGTGTGTGTGTGTGTGTGGTGTGTGTGTGTGTGTGCAGTGTGTGTGTGTGTGTGTGTGTGTGTGTGTGTGTGTGTGTGTGTGTGTGTGTGTGTGTGAGTGTGTGTGTGTGTGTGTGTGTGTGGTGTGTGTGTGTGTGTGTGTGTGTGTGGTGTGTGTGTGTGTGTGTGTGTGTGTGAGTGTGTGTGTGTGTGTGTGTGTGTGTGTGTGTGTGTGTGTGTGTGTGTGTGTGTGGTGTGTGAGTGTGTGTGTGTGTGTGTGTGTGTGTGTGTGAGTGTGTGTGTGTGTGTGTGTGTGTGTGTGTGTGTGTGTGTGTGTGTGTGTGTGTGTGTGTGTGAGTGTGTGTGTGTGTGTGTGTGTGTGTGTGTGTGTGTGTGTGTGTGTGTGTGTGTGTGTGTGGTGTGTGTGTGTGTGTGTGTGTGTGTGTGTGTGTGTGAGTGTGTGTGTGTGTGTGTGTGTGTGTGTGTGTGTGTGTGTAGTGTGAGTGTGTGTGTGTGTGTGTGTGTGTGTGTGTGTGTGTGTGTGTGTGTGTGTGTGTGTGTGTAGTGTGTGTGAGTGTGTGTGTGTGTGTGTGTGTGTGTGTGTGTGTGTGAGTGTGTGTGTGTGTGTGTGTGTGTGTGTGTGTGTGTGTGTGTGTGTAGTGTGTGAGTGTGTGTGTGTGTGTGTGTGTGTGTGTGTGTGTGTGTGTGTGTGTGTGTGTGTGAGTGTGTGTGTGTGTGTGTGTGTGTGTGTGTGTGTGTGTGTGTGTGTGTGTGTGTGTGTGTGTGTGTGTGTGTGTGTGTGTGTGTGTGTGTGTGTGTGTGTGTGTGTGTGTGTGTGTGTGTGTGTGTGTGTGTGTGTGTGTGTGTGTGTGTGTGTGTGTGTGTGTGTGTGTGTGTGTGTGTGTGTGCAGCCAGCTCCTCTCCCTTATGAATGCGGTTCCAAGACCCTGAGAGTACGGACTGTTGCAGGTTGTGTTAGCGGTGACTCATGGAACGGACGAAAATAAATAAAAAGAGAAATAATTTAATCGAGCCACATGATGTCATCTAGGATTAATTCCACTGTCCAATAATGTGAAAGACACATTTTAAAAAGCAGTGATTGAATTTTCAGGCTGATATTGATTTAGAAAATTCTAAAAATCAGGGTAAACAAGGCGAAAGAAAGAAAAATTGATATAACAGACAAACACAGCTATTAAAACATGTCATTTTTTCTTTCCCCCTATAAACAGAGAGTTTTTTTTTAATTGACATAATCCATTAAATCCATTAATCAAGTCTACATTTTTATCATATTGGGACTGACACATATCTGCTTTAAAACATTTAGACGTGATACACTTTGATCATTACAACACAGGTGTTGTGTGAGTTAATGAAAGTGATTTTTCGCTGAGACAAGTCTGTGGTCTAGCCTCAAGAGCTCCTAATCTCCTGAAGTTCATGGTTTCACAATTTCAGGAAATTTACGGATATAATAGTATAACACACAAGATAAACAGACATGTGCCATAGAATAGACAGAGGGGGGGAAATCCAGGTTCAGAAAGTAAAAGTCCTCCCCAGTATTTTGTTCCAATCACCTGGATTTGCTAATCAGCACACTTCTTCAGTCAAGAGGAAGAACTGATCGGTGAAATCAGTCGTCTGAGTTCACGGGTGGAAGAAACACAGGGCAGGACTTTTACTTTCTGACCCCTGGACGTTCCACCTAGGGCCTTAGATAAACCTATAAGCTCAGCTAACAGAACTGTAATGGGAGAAGAGGTGAAGAAGAGCAACCCTAAAGTGTGTATTTTACAGACGACAAATCAGAGCATATAGGCTGACTGTGCAAACAATGACTTTTACTCCAGGGAAATATTCGGAGCCAGGAGGGAGCTTGACTGTTGGCTTCACAATGAGCTAACGAGCTAATCGACTATAAGGATCATCTTTTACTTTAAGAGCCAAGCACCAAATCATGATGACAACTTTAAAAAGAAGAAAGAAAGAAAGAAAGAACAGAACAGAACAATTAATAGCGCTATCTGTATCTTGCCAGGAAAACTAATATTAAAGCCTGAGGGACTCTTTAAAAAAAAAAAAAAAAAAAAGCACTCAGTATTTCACACATAGAATTCTGGAAACATGCAGGAGTATTGCTGGCGGTTAGATTAGTTTATATTTGAAGTTAACAATGATTTAGTGTTCAGATTACACTGAACAGGGCACATGAGGACAGAACAAACAATGGGTTCATTCAACACCAAGTAAATTCCTGTTTTGGGGCTACTGTTTACGTACACACCTGAGTTTAAGATTAAGTGGTATTGATCAATGCCTTGTGCTATTCAGTTACACTCAAGTGTCGTGCTGAAAAACAGATCGGGAGGGTATCTGTGTTCCCAGGGTCCTAGGACAGCTACCTTCTGCGATCAGCTTCTTCACGTCAAAAACACTTTCGTCATTGTAAAGTAGAGGTAACCAACCCTGTTCCTGGAGATCTACTGTCCTCTAGGTTTTCACTCCAACCCTAAAAAAACACACCTCATTCAACAGCCAGAGATCTAGTTGAGCTGCTGGTTAGTCGAGTCAGGTGTTCCAAATTAGGGGTGGAGTGAAAACCTACAGGACGGTAGAGCTCCAGGAACAGGGTTGGGCAGCCCTGCTCTAGCAGTTGAATGAGGTGTGCTCTGTTAGGGTTGGAGTAAAAACCTACAGGACGGTAGAGCTCCAGGAACAGGGTTAGTTGGTTGGTTGGTTACCACTGTTGTGAAGAAAACATTTTTTTAGTAACACAACACTGAGAGGGTAACGTGATTGAGATGCATTTATGGATATTTAAATTGCCTAAATGTGCAAATGATATACATTTAGATTTCCATATACACGCGTGACCCATTCCAGACTAAAACGCAATCAAGGCACAGGCCAGAGGAACATGTTTCTCTCTCGGTTGTTATTTTTCTGAATCACGGGATTCACTGCATAATGAATACAAGCTGAATATACTTCATTTCGAGGAAACAACTAAGGAAAAGGTGCACACCATGCCTTCGGCCAAGGGCACAATGCCTCAAACATGGGCCTTATGTGCATTACCAGACCCCCCCCATTCCACCCCCCCTCCCAAAGGGACAATCAGAAACAATCAGCCCTGAGACGTCTTTAAGGACGGCTGGCAAAGTCCTCAAACACACAAATTAGTTAGCATAGCAACTGAGGGCCCACACAGAACAACAGGCAGCTGAGCGGGGCCCAAACTTCACTCCCATGCAGAGACAGCATCCTTCTCCCACCAGCAAAACACAGCCAGAGCAGGCTGCAACCTGCACCTATTAGAATGCTTTCTTCGTCTTCTTCTTGTCCTCTTTTTCTTCTTTCTCTCCTCTCCTTCTTCTCTCCTCTTCTTCTTCTTCTTCTTCTTCTTCTTCTCTCGTCTTCCTCTTCTTCTTCTCATCCTCTTCTTCCTCCTTCTTCTCCTCCTCTTATTCCTCCTTCTTCTTCTCCTCTACCACTTTCTGGCCTTCACCCCCAAATGAAAGCCACTGGCGTACACACAGTAATGCGTCCAGTGTTAACTCAACTCTCTCAGAACACATATGAGTCCAACAGGGACCACGTGTACTGTGTAAGTTCCTCTAACCCTGACCACGTTGCTGCGTATGGTGGAGCGGCATGGGAACAGCTCTCTGGCCGCAGCAGGTCCCGATGGAAACTGGTCCCTCATCGCGGCCGTGGAGAGTTTAAGCGCTTTTCCATGGGGCAGCGGCGGCGCTACTCCAGCTGTGGGCTCTGGGTTTGACTGGCGTCCAGAGACAGACACTACCAAACCGGCGACCCCAACGCAGCGGTTGAGCTCCTTCCTACTGTAAAACGGGGCTACGGCATAGCGAACTTTGGCAGCGGCATCGTTCCTTCCCCGCCCTCCAGACCCAAGGGCGACCTCTGTTTAGCCACCATGTTGGCTCAATCGGCTCAGCTCATTTCCGCTCTTTCAGAGGGGTCACGGGTCATCGCGGCTGAGGGGTCAAAAGGTCGTCCCAGCTGCACCGCCTGTCCCCAGTCCCATTTCAGGACTGCTTTTCTAACATAGTACATATTTCAGCATATACCTCATCCCTGCAAATGTGTTGTCTGCATTTAAATCGGTGGACATTGTGTCACAGAACGCTGGACAACCCTTGGGCTGCTGTCACTATACAGCCATTTTCCATGAAATCATAGCTGGCCAGACCAAATGGTGTTAGTAACTCTGTTGGCTATTGACTACAATTTTTGTTTCTATGGACCAAATGGGACCAGTAAAGATGAGGTCTCAAACTCTGACTGCTGGAGGACCACACTGTCTGCAGGTTTTTTGCGGCCTCTGTTCAATTAGCAGCTGATCAAGGCCTTTGAAACAAGGTGCGTGAACTCTTCAGCTGTTCAATGACCTCTATGACCTTCAAGTGCAGCAGAGCAGAAAAAACTGTGGCCCTCCACCAATCCCTGCAGCAGAATCTGTGGCCCTCCACCAATCCCTGCAACATAATCTGTGGCCCTCCAACAATCCCTGCAGCAGAATCTGTGGCCCTCCACCAATCCCTGCAGCAGAATCTGTGGCCCTCCACCAATCCCTGCAACATAATCTGTGGCCCTCCACCAATCCCTGCAGCAGAATCTGTGGCCCTCCACCAATCCTTGCAGCAGAATCTATGGCCCTCCACCAATCCCTGCAGCAGAATCTGTGGCCCTCCACCAATCCCTGCAACATAATCTGTGGCCCTCCACCAATCCCTGCAACATAATCTGTGGCCCTCCAACAATCCCTGCAGCAGAATATGTGGCCCTCCACCAATCCCTGCAACATAATCTGTGGCCCTCCAACAATCCCTGCAGCAGACTCTGTGGCCCTCCACCAATCCCTGCAGCAGAATCTGTGGCCCTCCACCAACCCCTGCAGCACAGGCATCTGCACCCGAAGAGGCCGCAGCCACAAAGCGATTTAAAGTGTGGTCTCTGTAAGAGAGGGCAGGCTGCAGTCGTACCGTATAAAAAACACGCGACAGCCAAGGAGCGCCAAGCTGGTTCATGACTCCGGCTGTTTGTGCAGTTACGAGCCTGTGAGCTCAGGATGTTCGAGTCAAACACGAGGGTTCACCGCGGTGCCAGCCAACGCCGAAAAGCGCATTTCGCCCTCGTGCAAAAAAACCCATCTGACGGGCGCCTCTGCTAAACTGCAGCGGAACTACACGGGCCGAGCGGGAGCATTACCAGCGACAGCCCGAAGGACCACGTCGAGATTTCGCCCGAGCCCTGAACTGGAGTTCACCTCAGCTTCAGACAGCGCAGACGGCCCCTTTGAAGGGCGAAGACGTCTTTTCCGAGAGAACCCGTCAGGAGAGCCGTACGTGGGGCCGAGGCGCTCTCGATCTTAATCTCCCGACATTCGATGGGGATGGTTCGGGGTCGAACGGGCAAAAAAAAAAAAAAAAAGAAAAAGAAAACCTTTTTCTGTTTATGTATTTTACAAAACAGAAGTGTAACCCTACTGCACTGAGAGAGCCAGCTGGGCCCGGCATCGCTCGGTCACGGACACCGTATTTATACACCATCTGGAGACGTCGACAAGAGATTAGATTACCGCCACTTAAAAAAGCTATTACAGGTGAAAGACCGAGCGAAGCTGAAATGGCATCAAATGCGGCGGCGGCCACCATCAAGATTTGCCAGGCCTAACCCGAAAGGACGGACATGTGGTCAAACAACCCTTTAAGATATCCACAGAAAGAGTCGGCCGCCCGCTTGTCTAAAAGCCACGGAGACGTTATTTTGTCTTTGAAGCTCGCGCTGAAGCGTGCCCTACCTCAATAAGAGCTTTACTAAATTATATTCTTTCTCCTCGCTGAAGCCTTCTCATCCAACTGACCTCTTCCAGAAGGCAGTGAGAAAAAGACCTGATCATAACACTCTTTGTTTAGTTAGGAATTTCTCCGCTCTCCCAGCTATCCCCCTAAAACGCGGCAGTTCTTTTTTTGTCCTCTGTATGGGGGCGTGAGTCTCTGGTCTTAATCTCAGGGACCACATATTCCACTCCGCTGAAACCTACACTACAAGGGACATTCAATAAAAATAAATTTTAAAAAATGACAAATTTTCCCTGCAACATGTTTTTGACACTTGTACCACATCGATGAAATTAAGACACCAAAACCTTTTTCTGTGTCGGGTGTCAGGATATGGATGCGTCCGGGTGCTGGTACCCTGTTATTATCCGGGGTTCCACGATCCTCCAGTTGCACTCTGGGAAACCTCCAGCCCTGCAGAGTATCGGAAGCTGAGGTCACCTTTTTTAAAAATAGCCGTTTCGTCAGTTTAGAACCCACCGTGGTGATTTCACCAGCTTCACCGTTAAACTGTTCTGATGTCTCGCCGAAAAAAAAACCAATTTTCTGCCCGTGAGCGAGCCACAGAAAGACCAAAGAGTCCGGGGAGAGAGTCACGGAAGCATGAAATCAGGCAAAAACTGGAAAATATACAAAAGTGTTTTTAAAGACTGATTACTGCACCAGCACCGAATGTTTAAATATTTCAACTTGTCAGCCAGTTTTTTTTTTTTTCTTCAAGAAATACACAAAACAGGGTGGCGATACATCAGCAGAACGGTGTATGTTAGTTAAGGCAATTTCCTTATTACGTGGGAAAGACCAGAGAGGACAGGTCAGGCTAACCGTCTGACGTCAGAAAGCGTTTTCAGAATCTGAGGCAGATGTTCTGCGGAACGGAGTGTTTCTTTAAGAGCTGGGCACAAATGGCCGGCTTGAATTAAACCTCACCTGGCCGACGTGCTGCTTGTCAAACTCATTTGGTTGGCAATAGATCTTACCGGCAAGTTGCTACTCCGCAACACAATCCCAATGGACAGAGTTACTGTGTGACGCTTCTCACTAATATATTTCACAGGCCCACAGACTATTTTCCTTTCCCCCCCCCTAGACCATTTCTGCCACACAGTACACGGTGTTGTCCTGTACTGACTGTTTCTGAACTTGTTTGTATCCGTGCCATGTTATAACCACTTAAAGCAGTATGGCACACTTTTTTTTTGCAAACAACCCATCCATCAGTTTCTTTGAACTCTCAGAAGAAAAGACACAGCACTCCATAAAACTGACATCACACATGACATCATTAGAACATAAGAATAAATAACTATGACGACAAGATTGAGCATCTAGACTCATAATTGACCTGCATATTATTTGCTGAGCTTTGTAGTTTGGATATTATACTTTTTAGCTGCGGCCGAAGCTCTATAGCTCGGTCTGTCAGTCGGTCGGTCGGTTGGTTGGTCAGTTGGTTGGTTGGTCCACAAAAGTGTCCCACCCCGTAGCGGCCACAGTTTTCGCCCCAGGAGGCCGAAATTTGGCGTGAACGTTGGTCATGACCAAAGGTAGAGCTGAGTAACTTTCAAGGCCGATTGACCAAGAGGGGGACGTGGTGATGGGCGTGGCCTATCACAAAAAGGCATATAACTCCCAAATGGATTCACATATTTGCACAAGATTTTGTGGAAAGGTTGGTCATGAGCCAAAGAAGAGGCCACGCGTTTGTGTGAGGGTGTGCACGTGGATGCATGCACACATGGATGCATGCGTGTGTGCGGTCGCAGCTTTGCGGATTTGCGCTTGTTTTTTGGTTTGTTTGTTTCCGGTTTTCAAGTAAAAACTAAGTCCATATAAAAAGTTTGTTGGAATTCTGCTTGGCATATCATACTTTATTCTACTTCTGTCTTTAAAGCTTAATCTGAAAATTGGTAAAGGGGGATAAAGTGAAGGATTTTATTTAACTTTTTTCCACTTTATTCCAGTTGCCCCAGTAATAACCAACAACATGAAAAATCACAGGCAATATTAATATTACACAGTCTGATTGCTCTTACACTGCAAACTGAATGCAACGAGGTTCATCAAACGACTTCCACAAACTCAGTCGGACCCAGATACACTACTTTAGGAATGTAAATTGTTACCTTACGTAAAGTTTTCTAAATTTAGCCCAGGAGTCTGAGATACTTTCCAAAACAGTCTAGTAACAAGGTTTTCAATATTACAGCGTAGAGGAAGGCAGATGTTAGAAGTGCATAGCTAATGCAAAACCCCATTTGGTTTAGACATTTAGGGCCTTTTTTGATTTATTGATATTTAATGACACCAGGAGAGAGTGACACACACATTTCTATTCCAAAGAAATCATGCAAAATTTGCATAGGCCGACAGATATATAGAGTGTTTCTGTAATCTGCGCCTAAGTACACTTTTAAATTATTATGTTAAAAACAGTGTTCAGGTTGCATCATCGATCATCTGTACCACAGAGATCTTGTTTGCTTTACCTGTTTTACCTGAGGGAGAGAACCTTTAAAATGCAAAACGAGCTTGTGTAAAACAGTGGCCCCGCCCAGTGGTGCCGCCAGCCGCACGCTGCACTGGTGCAGTCCAAACCAGGCCGTGCCACAATTGGACGAGTCCAGGGGTATTTTAAACCCAAAACAAACAGGCGCTGGTACCGAGTGCAATCCGACACCACGCAGTTGCCAGACGTGGCCTGTAAAGCGCCCTAAGTCGGTGGGGCTGGTTTCTGTCAGTGACGCCAGCCTAATTTTCGCCGTTCGACAAAACAGCGGTGAGCCGACCGCTTCCTATCGACGCCCCGTCCGTCCCAGCCCCGCTCGGCGAAACTGCCGCACGGTCGCTACAAAAAAAAAAAATCACACGTGCCCCAAATCAAAGCAGGGGACGTGCACGTAGCCCCAGAGATACGGGACAGGGGGGGACAGCCTGCCAGGATGACGCCATGGCTAATTATGCCCTTCCCCAGCGAACTCAGCTGGAATGTTCTGGATTTACCCTGTCAGTAGGGTGCACACAATTACACACTGCTCTCTAGAAAGTGTACGCTACTCTCTAGTAAGTGTATACTGCTCTCTAGTAAGTGCACACTGCTCTCTAGAAAGTGCACACTGCTCTCTAGTAAGTGCACACTGCTCTCTCTATAGAAAGTGGACACTGCTCTCTAGTAAGTGTACACTGCTCTCTAGAAAGTGTACGCTACTCACTAGTAAGGGTACACTGCTCTCTAGAAAGTGTACACTGCTCTCTAGAAAGTGCACACTGCTCTCTAGTAAGTGCACACTGTACTCAAATAAGTGCACACTGCTCTCTAGAAAGTGTACACTGTACTCAAATAAGTGCACACTACTCTCTAGAAAGTGTACACTGCTCTCTAGGAAGTGTACTGCTTTCTAGTAAGTGCACACTGTACTCAAATAAGTGCACACTGCTCTCTAGAAAGTGTACACTGCTCTCTAGAAAGTGTACACTGCTCTCTAATAAGTGCACACTGTACTCAAGTAATTGCACTCTGCTCTCAAGTAAAACGTGTTGTCATTACGTCATTTAGCTCGTACGAACCAGCCAAAGTTCGTTTCCGCAGCAAGTATACTCCCAGCTTTAGAGAGAACTGAGGCTGTCCCTGTGTGCAGGCCTGCCGTCTGAGCCAATCAGATCCAGCCTCTACGCGTGGGATGGTGTCGTTTAAGCTAACAGCGCGATACCAGAAAACTGTTTACAACCAGCGCGTCTGATGCATCGCATGCTTATCGTCCGCCTGCGTGACACGTTCTGCAGTAAATCTCTGTGCTTGGCACGTTTCGCCGTGATAGTCCCTCTAGGAATTGTGGTTGTAGGGCAGCTTTTCATCTCCACAGTCCCTGATTCCAGATACACGGAGGATGAGCTCACTGGAAATAATAAACATGCTTAAAGAAGTCAGGAAATGCTCGTTAACCTGTCCAAATTCTGAGGAAAATTAAGCAAAATTAACTCCCAAGTCATCTGCGGTTCTGGAGCTCCAGTTGAAGAATGTGTGAGCCGTTACATCATCGAGTAAAAGTAGCACACTCTTCAGACATGACAGCAAACCCGTTTATGGGTCAACTGGCATAGTGAGACAACAGAATAAATGTTGCGTGTGAAGTCAAACACTTCTGCAAAATTGTTAATCATCACTTTCAGACTCACGCTGGTGTCAGGCCTCAAGTATGTGAAGATGGGTTTTTCACTCATGAATTCTGACCCAACCACTTTTCAGTATTCTTTGATCTTCAGACAGAAAGTCGTAAACCTACAATTTAGCGACTTGGCTTCTTAATATCGACAGACTAATTTGGATGGCTGGGTTATTGTTCATAGAGTGAGGCAGCGTCTGCTGAGAAAGATAACCAGCATCCCAGCCGAGGCTAATAACCTCAGGTCTAGAGCTTCATCGTACCACAACACAACACAGGCCACCATACCACAACACAACACAGGCTTTGTACAGTCTGTCACCACACAACACACCACAACACTGGCTTGGTACAGTCTGTCGCCACACCACAACACAATACAGGCCACCACACCACAACACTGGCTTGGTACAGTCTGTCGCCATACCACAACACAACACAGGCCTTGGTCATTCCACCTTAATAACGTTTTTTTATTATTATGTCAGTCATTACTCTGTTTATTCTCTCATAAGGCCTGAAAAGTTAAAGAAATGGAGGAGAGTTTTTCCAGCACGGTGACATCATCCAAAATACAATCAACATTTCTGCATTAATTATGACTTGCAATTAAAAGCATTTCCTCTTCATCACCCCTGCTTGGGGAGTTCAGCAATCACCAAAACGAACTTAACAAACTGCATTTGTGAAGAATATAAAAAAACAATAAGCACTCTCATTTAGCTTTGAGGCAAAATTAAGGACGAGAAAAAAAAAATCAAGGCAAAATTAAGTGTTGATTGAATGCTAGGTCACTGCAACAAAAAAGGTTTTAAAATTCAAATGACGAAAGAGGCTGATAATTTAGAGGGCTCTGTACACGACTAAAATAAATTATGTGAGTGTAACGTCTCTCCTCGTTAAATGTGTCACCTCCCTTAGTCAACCGCATTCATTCTTATAGGAAACCTTTTTTTGGATCTTAACCGTTTCAGTTGATGCTTGTTATTATATATTCTCTAATTTTTTTTTTATTATTCTTTTTTGTATTATTTTTATTCTACCTCGGCACCACTGCAAACAAGGGTCTCATCCTCAACGTGTCACCGATGATGTTAAATTAATTAATTAATAAGTAATTAAATAAAAAGGTCCATCTCAGTTTGAACCAAACGGGTCGTTTGAGAGTGAGGGAGCCACAGCATGTGAGCTACGTGCCATGCGATGGGCTAAAGAGTTCACAGCAAACCAGCGCTTCCTTGGCGAAGACTCTACGGCCAGTAAGCCTCCACAAATAGGATATTTACGTTGCCATGAAACGCAGTACCGCGCGCGCGGGAGCCTTCTTATGCCATTACATGTCCGCTAAAAATGTTCCGTTACGGTCCGGTTTTTTTTAATTTTTTTATTTTATTTTTAACGGGAGCCAATGTCGCCCAAAACCCTGGAAATGTGTTTTCCTCTCCTGGTTTAAGAACAGGACAGAAACAGACTGCGAGGTGGGAGGACAGCTGATGACCTAACCCAAACCCAAAAAACCCTTCTGCAGCTACCAGCTGTTCGCGCCGATCCCCTGAGCAAATATTCCACAAACTCGCGACTTCAATCTGCCCAATTCTCAATCCTAATTAATATTTCTTTATACATTTTAAATAATAACAGCATTTCAGGTTGTGTTGAGCGGCCTCTGTGATAAAAGAAGAATGACCCTTCTCTGGAGCTTTGCTAGGGGATGTAAGTAATTTGTCACATGTCGTTTTAAAGTTATTGCTAAACGACCAAACGCAAACCACACTGAAATTGAAAACAGACTACACCACTTCTGGTCCAGAAAACAAATTCATATTTTCACTAGAATAGCTTCTGACCCAAGAGCACTAAATGCATTTCCCTCGAGAACAAAATGCTGCTGGTTGGTCTGAATTTGCCAACCAAGGAACACATAAAAATTTTCCCTACAGTTCAAATATACAGTCTACATAAAACAAGAAATACATTTTATTCATATAATAAAATCATCATAATACACGCTGTGCAATCAAGGTACAAGTAATTTACCAACTGCAATAAAATGAAAGTATTTCATCAATAAGAAAAATACCTAAAGAAAAAGAAGCCGAGGATGTATTTACAAATAATTTACAGATCCACCAGGCTATATGATGGCCTTCTGTCTGCCATGTTTCCCTTTTGCATCAAAATGTTCTTGTGGAGTTTGACTTTCATTCATTTAATAATTTCATCAATTATCAATATCAACAAGGCTGCAGAAGGCATGGAATAAGTTGGAATGGAATAACAACAATTAAGAATTAAGAATTAGCCTGTAATTGTTTGAACGCATATTAATCTCATACACTAGAGGTTTCTGAGGGAAGGGGCTGTCTGCTAAGTGGTATAATAATAATTCAGTCAGGACAACTCACGTATTTAGAATAAATATTTCAATGAATATGTAAGTACATTTTTGGTTTGGCAGTGAATGGATGTGATTCAGGTAACCTATCTACCAGGGGACACGATGCATCACCCCAACTAAACAGGAGGAATACCAGGAACCCCCCCCCAATATCTAGAAAGGGATCCAAAAAACAGGTGGTAACTGTGGTGGTGGAGGGTGAGTGCAATTCTGTGCACTAGCAAACAAAGCATGCAAAACAGCCAGTCTGACTGTTGTTTTACAAAAGGCACTCCATTGGTTGTGTGTGCATGTGATTGGATGGGTATGAGAAAACATGTTGCGTGATTGGTTGATCAAGGAAACACATGAGTTTGAGATTGCTGAGGCCAACCGTTGGTTAGCTCAGCAAGAGTTTCCTGACCAAACTTGCTCATTTATTATTATTATTATTATTGTTAATAATATTATTAATAATAATAATAAAAATAATAAAATAAAAATTAAAAAATTAAAATAAAATAAAAATAAATAAATAAAATAAATAATAATAATAATAATAATAATAATAATAATAATAATAATAATAATAATAATAGTCCAGTTCAGGCATTGTTTCCCACCCCAGAGCAGGACAGCCTGGCTGACCGCCCCCCCCCCCCCCCCATCACAGCTCCTCCTTCCCAGCCTGCGTCCGACTCCTGAACCCTCCTCCAATCCGCCCCCCCCCCCCCTCCCCACGTCCCCCAACCCCCCCACCCTCCCCCCCGCTGAACGGTGCCACATGTGTGATGGTAGCGCAGTAAAAACCCGCGGTAATAAAACCCTTATTTATAGGACAGTAACGGGCTTGTAGTTTGTCTTGCGCTAAACCCATAAGAGCCAGAGCACATGATTCTCTCCCGGGGACAGCTCACCGACTGCCGGCCAGCCAGCCCTCTGCTGCTGCCTGTTCCACGACAACATCCGGATAGAAAACCAGAAGGGGCTTCTTTTTTTTCTCCACCACATAAAAGCCACCCCCCTCCCACCCCCCCACCCCACCCCCCACCCCCCCACAAAAAAAAATCATATAAAAAATTATGCATATAACATTTTGTGGTTCTGAGCCACAAAAACGCTCTTAATATTCTGCATGATGTCACTGAGCAAAATCTGTTACATGCACAAAAAACACAAAAAAAGAGGGAGAGGGAGAGAGGGAGAGACTGAGAGAGAGAGAGAGGTAGAGGGAGAGAGACATAGAGAGAGGAAGACAGAGAGAGAATTTATAATATAATATTATGTGAAAAATAAATTGAAATTAGAAATAATTTTTTTCCTAAACGAAATCAGAGACGTCCTCAATTTAAAAATCTACCAGACATCCAGAAACTCCCCATCCTCTTTTTTTTATGCCAAAAAGAAAATTGAATTGAATTGAGAGAGAACTCGCATCCCCACACTTGCAGCGCTACAAAAATTAGTATTCATTATTAATTTATTTATTTATTTATTTATTTGACAGCGACTGCGTACAATAAATATATTGCAACGTATTTAACTAAACGTTAGTTTCCATCTGTTGGATGGAATCTGTTTCCACAAAACAAATTATACCAAATGCCAACACGTCAGGGCTCGGACCATCCCGGTGCTTTTACCATCACAGAATCAGCGATTCATAAATTTCCTGCAGAATCATAAATGAATAGGTCGCCGCATTAAAAACAAGTGAAAATCCTAGACGATAACATGATAAAAAAAATTTGTAAACACTAAGTCAGTTCATAAGTTCATGCACCCAGTTCATTAGAAATTAAATTAAGAACGGGGGGGGGGGGGGGGGACCCTGTACTGAAAGACTGAAAGCTAGGACCTGTGTAAAGCGGTTAGGGATGCGCATGCCTCAGTCTCTCAGCGCAGCTGCAGGCCCCGCTGGCTGGCATGGGATCCATGCGCTGTCACCCATGCCCTCTCTCACCCTGCCAGCCCAGCCGTGAGAGCGATTTTCCTACGCAGGCCGCGGAAACCGGCACCCCTCCATTACTCACAGGGAAGCTGAGGCCTCTCTCTGCCCAAAGTGTGGGAAACACAAACATCCCGCCTGCGGCAAGCTCCCCGGCAAAGCGTGTCCTCCCTGCCCCCCCCCCCCGCAAAGCATGATGGGACTTGTAGTTCCGTGCCAACGGGCCTGCAAGCAGGGCAGCCCAACCTTGTTTCTGGAGACCTACCATTCTACAGGTTTTCATTTCAACCCTAATTTGGCGCACCTGATTCTACAAATTAGCAGCTCAACGAGATCTCCACAGGGTGGTTTTGGCCCTAAATCAGTGCACTGAGTCCTTATGCCACTGGCCAGCTCTGCAGACAGGTACACAGACGGGGGCAGTTGATTGCCTGCTTGGATTCTGGAGAACAGGTCCGCTCACCGGCAGCTTCCCAAACCTGATGGACACTGAAGTGGAAGAATAGGTTTAGAGTTGTAATCTGCCAGGCTGAGCACACTGCACTACAGGAATCACTGTGCCCTGTAATGTCAATTTCCTAGCCAAAATTTAAGCAATGCTGTCTAATACTCCCTACCTGTGACTGTTCAACAAATAAAATTACCTGTGTCTGTTTCTGGAGTGTGAGGTGGGGGAGGGTAATTGGAGAACTTAGGCTCACCAACTAGCCTAACCTGCATGTCTTTGATAATTGCTCTTTGTGGGAGTTTCTGTGAATGCCTGAAATATGAAAAAACTAAATTGTGCAGAAAAGGGATTCAAAGATGGATGATTCGCAGACTGATTTCGGTGGAGATATTGGCTATTGCCCTCACTAAGACTTGCAGGTGCTCTGTCCAGCTGCACAGTACGCAGTTACCACTACCGTCCGTCAACACCTGTCTGTCAGAATCACCCTGTACCTGACAGAAAACTCCTGTGAGTCACCGAAAAAAGGCGGGAAATGACCTAAGTGTGAAAGCATTCCATTAAACACGAGCTCTCCGCTTATAACCCCCCAAAACGGCCTGATACATCGCATCACCGACCTCTGGGAACCGCGGGCCGCGTAGATGAACAACACATTTCAACATGTCTGCTCTGATTTATCAGCATGCGGTGAGAGTGTGACAGCCCCCCCCCCCCCCCCCCCCCACCCTCACACCCACCCCCGGCACCCCCGCCCTTCTCTCACTGCTTCCGCTCCACCCCCCCACCCCCCACCCCACCCCACCAAGCCCAGCCCGACCGCTAACTATTTTACACATTCCAAGAATCCTTCTTTTATCGATGAACATGCTTGCGCTGTTTGTCCATGTCTGTTCTTATTATTTTAGTGTCACCGCAAAGCAGAAAAATTTCTATTTTACGTGAATTTAGCGGATAATGAAAGTTTTCTATTCGGTTCATTACATTACATTACATTACATTACAGGCATTTGGCAGACGCTCTTATCCAGAGCGACGTACATCAAAGTGTATAACCATAACCAGGAACAAGTATGACGAAAACCCTAGAGAGAAGTACCGGTCCAAGTGCAGGGAACAACCGCATAGATCAGCTTGGACCCTGAAGGTTAAACTGATTAACACTAATACAACGAGAACGGCAACAATTACTGGTTTTTTTTTTTTTTTTTTTTTTTTTTTTTTTTTTTTTTTTTTTTAAACTCCACTGCATTAAGACAGTTAATGCACCTAAGTCACCTACAAAACAGCTGCCTAGTTACAACCCTAAGCTTACATTCATTTACAGGGGGGTAGGGAGGGAAGGGGAGAGGTGCAGCCTGAAGAGGTGAGTCTTCAGTTGTCGTTTGAAATGGGATAGTGACTTAGCTGTTCTGACCTCCACGGGGAGGTCATTCCACCATCGTGGGGCCAGAAACAGACAGGAGACGTGATCTGGAGGTGCAGGTGCGAAGAGGGGAGGTGCCAGGCGTCCTGAGGTAGCAGAACGGAGGGATCTGGCTGGCATGTAGGGTTTGAATATTTTGTGGAGGTATGCTGGGGCTGATCCCTTGACTGCCTGGTATGCTAGGACCAATGTTCACAACTGATTGCCCGGATCAGGTGGAGATGGAGCTTGCTCCACTCCCTCCACAATGAGCTGCTGTCTGGTTGCCCTGCCACTATTCTTACGGCTGGAGCTCATTAGCATACGACCTGGATCTCATTAGCATACGCCTGCAGCTCATTAGCATAGCCGGGCTCCGCGAATCCGTCGCAGACCATCAGCGTCCGCTCTTCCGCGCCCCATCCGAGCCTCGCGGGCGTACTCTTTTTCCACAAAAAAGGGGGCTCGTGCGGTTTGAGCCGCGTCACGTCCAATTTACCGCCGCCTCCTCCGTGCGCCGCGCCGCGGGTCGAGGTGTCAGACCTCCTCCATCACTGCCGGGCTGCCAGCCGCGGCGGGCAGTCCATGCAGGGGTCGGTGTCCCCGCCCCTACCAGGCTCGGCAACCAATAGGAAAGAAGACGACTCAGATAGGGATGCAGTGCCGTGGCAGCAGTTACAGTCCTGTGAGCCCTATTCAGATTCTTCTCCCACAGAGCAGCAGGTAAAGGTTTCTGCGTCTCCAGTCTACAGTACACATTTGGGCATTTCACAGACGCTTTGTATCCAGAGCGACATAAACATCTTACAGCTTTTTTTTCTCCACATATCCTACATTCATACAGCAGAATAATTAGTGAACTAATTCAGGGTAGTCAGGCACCATTCTGACTGGTAGGACAGCACTAATCCATCTGGGAATGAGACCTGTAGCATCTGAGCTACAAGCCCAGCTCCCAAAGTATAACACTGCCTGCACTGCCACCAACTGCCATCCTACTATCAAAATGTCTCTGGAGTGATGAGCATCTTTTGGGGGAGTCGCCTCATTCATGATGCAGCCTCCCTCTGGACAGGACCCCCATCCCAACCCCCCCTCCTCCCCTACACACACACACACACACACACACACAGAACACACACGCACACCTTTTGTGTTCGGAGGTCTATCAATATAGGCTTTCCGTTGGTCATGCTGTGCATTCCGGTTCTTTTGTCGGGCGCGCGTATGCGTCAGGGATTTGTGCCTCGTAACATTACGACGCAGGTAGGCAGTCTGCCACAGAGTGACATACGCGCCGCGTGTGGTGACTGAAATCATCCACGCGCCGCCAGCCTCATCATCCTGTCAGTAGCCCTGCAATTAGCACGGGGTTTAATTGCAGCGCGGGGGTAGACTGCCGCGCGCCGTGGGCTACGCAGGTTGCTCAGCGCCGTGGGTTTCGCGATAGCTCACCCGGAGGGGAGCTCGGCAGCAGATTAGCCCAAATTTTTCTGGGTGATTAACACTGGAATTACTCATGCCGATGGGAATGCTGTTAGCTTTCAGTTTTAGATACGGTGCGCTCACTTCGGGAACTTTGGAGAAGGGACGATAGTAGGGGTTTTTCTTCTCATTAGGAACTTATGTACCCACTTAAATTTGTCACGTTTAAAAAGACGTTCATATCCGTTTCCTTCGTTCCCATCAGCCTCTAGAGGGGAATTTTCCTAAGAAATGCACTGTGACGGCCGAGCTGAGAACGGACCGTTAAAGTCACTCTCAGCAACAGATTCACACAGTGATGATGATAGCCATTACACGGACACATCTGATTGGTCAGTATAATGAAAAAACGTGAGATTATGAGATATGGAGGTATAGGTTTGCGATGTGATTATTTGTGAAATCACACCTTGAACACAGTGGAATATATCGGGTTTCATATACTCGACAAGTGCTTACATTGGTAGAACAGGAAAAATGTGTCATATTTAATAAAGCTGAAAGTACTCTACCCGTGTTGTTTTTACACTGAACATTTTGCTATGTAGATGTCACTTATCTCTGGTTTTTCAAGACAGCAAATACTGCCACTCCGTGTTCCTATACAGAAGTCTCTCCTCAAAACGACTTTTGGACTCCCGCTCTGTAATTGTTTTGAAGATATTTATAGATAATTATTTTCGGATCTTTTAATCTTTGCGTTTTGTTATCCGTTTAGCACATCATAGAATCTTCTCCGTTTTTAAAGTAGTTAAATGTAGATGATAAAGTGGGTAGGAATAATCCTGTCCGTTTTATTATTAGTCTAAACTCATAAAGGTTATGCATTTTGTGGCGCAGCAAAACATTAGCGCAAAGAAAGCTGTATTTTTCCATCGTTGACCCATAATCTGGGTAGCCTATAAATCGCATGGACATTTTAAACAATTAACAGCAATACGCAAGCAACGACACGCTATATACGTGCTGTGCTACAATCACTCAAAAGTCATAATTGGTTTATCAATTAACACATTATCGTGTGGTACACGTATTGTGATTGATGTGATTGATGTACGATGCTCAATCACATGTCCCGGCTGCTGGCATCAGGTTTGCTGGAGCGACGTCCCGTTCAAATAGATGCAGATCATGAGTAGAGTTAACCGGGATAATAGCGCAAAATGATAAAAACGGATTTGTAACTTTTCCTCATCTCCACAAACTCACACACACACACACAATACCGTGCAAATCACAGATTTATAAGTCAATTATCTTAAATCTGTTAAATTATACATAGAAAAACAGAATTATAATCCACGTTTAACGAAGATAATACCACACTGTAAAATGTCCAGTGTTAATTCAACTCTGACAATGTTAATTGAACTCTTAACATATGACAGTTGGTCCCAGTCTGGAATGCGGGACCAAATGTTATCGGTTAAGAGCTGAATTAACATTGTCAGGGTTGAATTGACACTGGACATTTTACTGTGCACCGTGTCAGTCCGCTGTCTCGTGTGAACGGCCCGTCACACGGAATGCAAGTTTAACAATGTTCAACCCGATCATTTATACACGAAACATCAACAACAGATCTTACAGTCACGAAAGAAATAAGTAGTTACTGACGGACGTGACTGACTCCTCGTTTTAATTGGTTTATCACCGACGGGAAATGATGTTTGAAACGCATTAATTCGTTTTCATAATGCAATGCAGTTCTTGCGCAACGAGTTCCTTGTTCAAAACTCACACGTACACATGCATGCACGTATAGACTACTATTCATTCAATACTGTCTTACCTGTTAGTAGCCTTGTGTGCACTGCACAGCAAAATCCTCAGAGTAAAATAAACTCTGATAGGGTACTTTAATATCAAATAGTGCTCCCCTTTGACTCTTTGAATTGATTTAACACTGCGAGGGTTGATTTAACACTAGTAATTTTGCTGGTCAACTCTTAGTAACATAGGCTATATATTTAGCTCAACACAGGCGATGTCTATTGAATTCCCATACATTTTATCTATTGAATTGTTTATATATAATCACACCGTATTAATTACAAACAGAGCAAAGGCTCGGTTAAATTGTGTTTTAATACGAACAGAGAATTATCCTTTATCAACTGGAGAAAATGTGATGTTATTTGAATGATACACTGTGCATAGACGGTGTTGTGTAGCCGATGCTGTATTTTTTTTAAATGAGGGGGGAAAGCGTTTCTTTTGTCGCTTCTTGGTCAGACAGATCTGCTCCATTCCATAACAAATATGACTGCCTTCTGGCTGTTTTCATAATTAACCGGACTATATTTTCTTACGGAATGTGGCTACAGACAGGCGAGCTTGGTTGTGTGGGAGCTATGTTTCTTTTAACTTCTGCCACAAGTCTCTCTAAAAGCAACAGTCGCCTTCCACCTGCTTGTGCACTTTTATTGCAAATCCACAAAGAATAAAAATCAAACAGAACATATTTCATAATTCAAATCACATTTAAGTAAGCCGTAGGAACAATGCGCGAGATGTATTGTATTTTTTTTCTAAACATTCGACTTCAGAGCCTATTTCTCAGAATGATAGGAAAAGACTGAAGTAATACTTTATCATAATATGCTCCTATTTCAAGTGCAGGTGAAGAGAAGGAAAAAAAAATTGGCTCCGTTATACAGTAGAAAGAGGGGGGATCCCATTGCGCAGGTTACCATGACATCACCGGTAGTTCGCTATAAAAAGAGCGAATGGTGTACTACGGAGTTAGAGCAGCACTTGAGAATCCGGAGTAAGGGACGGAGACGAGAACTTATTTGAGCAGAACAATCGGCTATCGGAAAGACTCGAGTTCTCGCGCACAGGGAAAACAACTTTTAAAAACTCAGATCAGAATGAATATCTCGCATTTGGTGGCTTGTGGACTATTGATGACGCTTCTTTCAATCAGCATAGAGGGAAAACCTTTGACTCAGGCACAGCAAAAGGTGAGAAGACTTCTGTACGCTTACACACATAAGGCTACTGCAATTGGATAGAGTCACCTTAGGGCGCTCAATGAATTAAGTGATACACATCTGTGATACATTAATGGCAGGTTGCATGTGACGTCAAATTGATCACTTAAAAACGATGTTAAACGATGTTATCGTGTTAAATAGTGGAAACGTATTGTTTTAAGCAAACAAATGCAAAGGTATCTACTGTGACGGAAACCAAAACCAAAAGTCCACTCGGCGATATGTTTAGGCTCTGTCACAGTAACTAATTTAGTTTTTTTAAAATAATAATGAAAAAACAATATGGTTACATTTTACGTTATGTTCACTGGAGACACGTGGTATAACCTCAAGATAACCTCCTGGTGTGAGAATATCTAGGAAAGTGGCACATTTCTATAAAAACTGAGGAGTGTTATAAACTGCCAAACACCATATTATGTACGTATTGCATTTTATTTTGGATTTTATTCGGCTTAAGGAACATGCGAGGCGACAATTAATTGAGATGTTATTTCAGGACATTGCCCAAAACTATTTTAGATTGTAGATTTTAAAGATTCGTGTTTATATTCACAGCACGGTTGTACGTGCCATATTATCAAACAGTGGGAACTGGGTATAGGGCCATTTTATCTTTTTTGCAGGCGATAGGCTACATTTAAATCGATGTAACCATATACAAAAACTAACTCTTTTAAACATTTTGCTTAAAATAAGCCTAGTGAACACGTGCAGTATTCCCACTGTCCAATATTTTTTTCGTAGTTACTTCGTCCCCGCGTAGGCTAATTGATTCAGTCTTCGGAGCATCATTTGAAGCTTTCGGCATGTACCCGGTCGCGCACCCCGCAGCCCAGCCGCGTGCACGGAGATAAAAATAAAAAAAAAGCGCGCAGTGTCAAATGAGAGACAGGGATTACAGTAGGTCTGTCTCCGCTCCTAATTTTACATTCGGAGTTTCAAATACTTTTAAAACGCCATATTTTAGACTGTATTGAATATTTTAAATGGCAATCACTTACCATTTCTTTGTATTAGCCGGGAATTAAAAAAAAAAAAAATGGTGCGTTTTGAGCTGAGGCAAGGCAGTGCCACCAGCAGGCGCGCGCCGCTGCTGCTGCTGCAACCTCCGACCAAATGACCGGGGAAATTCGCAATATAAAGAAAACAGTCTCAAATGTGACCGTGACAATGAGCGCGTTTATAACCTCCCAATATAACTATACAGTCTGGTATGGCGAAAATGCCATGTATGCGGTAAACCCAGACACTTCGCCAGTTTTCGGATCGAAAACACAACCACCTGTTTTTCAATTAAAGGAGACTTTCCCGTTCCCACGCCACATTCTACGCGAGTCTTCTCATAATTCCGAGAGTCAGACAGCACTCGAATGTAGATTAATTGTTGGAAATGTATGACTCGTTTGGACAAACTTTTTCTTTAAAACGGAATTCCGCAGCAGCCATGTTTAATTTATCTTTCACAGTATAATCCCCTGATTCGTTTTTTTTTTGCATACCTTACAAAAGGCAAACTTGCGGGCGTTGCCTGTGAATACGTCCGCGACAAACTGGCAATAATATGCCTGGGTTTTGCTCTAGCTCTTGTTTGTGCTTCTTCTGGCTCAGGGTATGAGTTCTGCGCATCTATAATGAGTTCAGACATAACATTTGCTCCGTCAAATCTGTGATCTTATCAGGCAAAAAAAAAAAAAGATTGTCGCGGGAGCAGTAAACAAACAAGTATTTTCCTTACTAAAAATATAAGACAGGGTTTAGGATTGAATATTTTACATCTATGTAGCCAATGTCAGTTTTGGCATTGCGAACGGGTAGCATTTGCTTGCCCCGTCCTGTGGTCACAGCCACAATACAAATCATTGTTGGTGGGGGGGTCTAGTAAGCGCTGCCCTGGAGAGAGGACCCCCAGACTAAAGCCAGGGTGGGTGTGTCTGTGTGTCCCAGTCCTCTCAGAAGTCTGCTGGGGGAGGA
The DNA here is from genome assembly GCA_025169545.1 of Anguilla japonica. Lineage (NCBI taxonomy): Eukaryota > Metazoa > Chordata > Actinopteri > Anguilliformes > Anguillidae > Anguilla > Anguilla japonica. Next base: position 2,657,755 of record CM045886.1, read on the forward strand.
GCTTTCCGAGTACCTGGCGTCGGGGGAGGGCAAGCTGGAGAAGATCCGGTCGCGGGTCCGGCTGCTGCGGGACCTGAGGCTGGACACGCGGGCGAAGGGCATGTGGGCGCGGCTCCTGAGCGACCAGCCCGCCGTGCGGCGCCACAAGGCCGGCGCCAAGAAGGGCGCGTCCTCGTCCCGGAGCGGCTGCTTCGGGCACAAGATGGACAGGATAGGCACCATCAGCGGCATGGGCTGCTAGGGTCGCCGCGGAAACACGCCGTGGTGAGTGTCACGCCTCCCGCTGGGCGACTTGCCGCGCGAACAATCCCCCCCCCCCCCCCCCCCTCCTCTCCCCACCCCCCCTACTCCAGACTAGCCCTCAGACACACAAGTGCAGGTTTTAAAATCACACACACACCCCCCCCCCCCCCCCCATCCGCATAGCACAATAATAAGAGATAGGCTAAGATTATACCGCTAACCCACAGAGGTCCCCGCTAGCAGCGCTAATCGCTAACTGGGGTGATGTTACACTCGTGGCTCAGACGGGCGCTGCGGCTGCCGAATCGCACCCTGCGGTGCTGAGACACGGGATGCGCTCGCCCCCCCGCCGAGCCTGCGGACCCCCCCCCCCCCCACTGCAACCCCCCCAGCGCCGCTGCAGGGGGACCCAACTCTCCCCTCAGAGGTCAGGCGTGGGAGGAGTCACCCAGAGTTCACTGGGTCACCAGGTTAAACGCAGCGCGTTTACCCAGAATTCCTCCAGGACTGGACACAGCCCTCGACGATACCACAGGGCCTAATCGGATGCTTTCTCATTTGAAGGACTCCTCAAGGTCACTTATTTGTGGTTTAGATATTAAATGCAAGGTATCCCACAAGGAAAGGAAACAGTGAGTGGCTAGAACCTGTTTAGTGATGTATTGGGCACAGGAACTTCCTTTCTTAAATCCTTTTCTTTAGTTTTAAATGTGCACTTAACCTTTCTTCATGTATTTTAGTACAGCCCTTGTTTGCCAAAGGAAACATAAATTGGCTTGAAGGGAAACAAATCAATCAAACTTCTCCTTACTGTCCGACCATCAAATAGCCTGACTCATACATAAATATGCAAATACATTTCTGCTTGCTCTCCGGGCTAGCACTTTACATATGAAATATGTAATTTCTCTGTCTGACAGCAGAGCTTTATTAGGATGTTGAGATGGATGGACAAGGACAAAAACAAAAACAAAAAAAAACACAAAAAATAAAAGTAAAAAACCGTCCTGGCCCATTTGGCTGTGAGGAAGAGCCAGTCGAGAGTGAAATCATCTCTGAACGCAGCCCGTCACCCGAGCGATGTCGGCCTGCGTTAGCGCGAGGGGAGCCGGGTCCCGGAAAGGCCCTGATTCGATTAGCGCTGAACGCAGGCTACGTGCAGCTGTCTGTCACTGTGGAGACAAAGCCGCTTTTTAAAAAAATAAAACACTGAACCGGACGGAGCGAGACTCCGAAGCGCGGGCAGGGGAGGATTCGTCGACTCCTCGCTCTGTGAATCACACGACCTGGTTAGGCACACGTAACACTGACTCACCAAATACGACCACCCGCCCTAGCGTTCCCCAACCGCCCCCCCTTCCCCCCCCCCCCCTCCCCACCCCCTCCCCCATTCTGAGCTGTTTTTGCAGCGGATGTTTCCAGAAACTTCTGCCCTTGACACAGATAAACAGCAGTTATGGGTCTGAGGTGATTGAGGCAATAAGGAAGGCAGGCGACAGTAGCGAGCTAGCCCAGGGCCCTGGGGAGACGTGTTAGTCACCAGCTGTGTGTGTGTGACTGGACCGCACGTGCTAATCACACAGCCAGTCAGCAGGGCTCTCCCAATGTAAGAGCAGAGAGGATAACTGCAGCATTAGCATTATTAGCATTATTAGCATTTTTGCTGTAAGACTGAAAACTAATGGCATCTGCGTCTACGTGTGCCTGCAGAGAAGGGGGAGACTGACTTACTGAGGGAGGAGATATGAATGCTTATAATGTACTACATTACAGCACATTATAGTACATTAAATTACATTATGCTACCATACAGGACACCACATTACACTTCACTACCTTGCATTACTCTATTTCACACTACATTACCCAACACTACTCTATATCACACTTCACTACCCAACATTACTCTATATCATACTTCACTACCCAACATTACTCTATGTCACACTGCACTACCCTACATTACTCTATGTCACACTACAGTACCCTACATTACTCTATGTCACACTACACTACCCTACATTACTCTATGTCACACTACACTACCCTACATTACTCTGTCACACTACACTGCCCTACATTACTCTATGTCACACTACACTACCCTACATTACTCTATGTCTACACTACCCACTACTCTGTCACACTACATGCCCTACATTACTCTATGTCACACTACACTACCCTACATTACCTTATGTCACACTACACTACCCTACATTACTCTGTCACACTACACTACCCTACATTACCTTATGTCACACTACACTGCCCTACATTACTCTATGTCACACTACACTACCCTACATTACTCTGTCACACTACACTGCCCTACATTACTCTATGTCACACTACACTACCCTACATTACCTGATGTCACACTACACTACCCTACATTACTCTATGTCACACTACACTACCCTACATTACCTTATGTCACACTACACTACCCTACATTACACTATATTACATTAGGCTACCCTACATTGCAATAATTACACTACCCTACAGTGCAATGCATTACACTTCACTACCCTACATTACCGTAATTACTATGAAGGAGAATCATAAGTACTTTCCCCTGATCAATATCAGCAATATTGCTAGTCCCATCTACAGCACTCCCGGGCCAGTGAGTAAAGATGCAACATCACTTGTAGTTTATTATGCTACCGGTGTACTAATGTTCCACACTATGAGCACACATTAGTGACCAGCACCCCTGCTTTTCATCTTCTGTTTTTATGACTATATATTTGTTGAATAAAGAAAGGTTTCCAGTGAGAGTTTTTTGCAAAGCGTGTGGTACTCACAGTGAGTTTTTTTTTTCTTTCTCTCTCCTCCCAGAACATTCAGCGGACGATGGGTTCGGACAACTGCTTCTTTAGTTGGTCTTCGCCTGAGGGAAAAAAAAAACAAAAAACAGAACACGAGTTGCCATATTTACTCAAGAAATGGATTTTCGGTACGAAAAACCACCACGACCAGCGTTACTGAAGACTGCGACAAAACGACGAAACCAATTCTGATGTATACCATAAAAAACACGCGCGCTCATGTACATGCGCGCGCACACACATACGCACACACACACACACTACCCGACGATGGACAGTGGTGTACAAACTAAAAACCGCAAAGCTGTAAATTGCTGCTGCTGCTGCTGTACATTCATGTACTTCATTCCTGCATAAATGTATTTATGTTTTAAAAAAACTATTTATATGTTTATAAAAAAGAGATATTTATAAATATGAGTTTTATTTATGTAACTTTTTTTTAATGGATGCAAACTGCAGGTCAATTATGTTTGTAACTTTTTTTGTCTTAAATAGCTGTAAATGTTTTAAAAATGAAAAAAAGAACATTCCACACGCACTTGGCGGTCTCTTCCGAGTTTGTTGTGGGGGAGGGATGCTGGTATGCATTAAGCAAGGGAGACGCAGCTACACCTCAAAGCCTGAACGTTCACACACCTGCTGCTTCGATGGAAAGCAAGAGGGTGCTTCTGGGGGAAAAAAAAATACATACATGACTTCATTTTTTTTTTTTTTTTTTTTGGAGGGGAGGGGGGATTACATGCAAACGAACTATAACGGAGCTACTCGAGTCACTCTGTGACGCACAGGACAGAAGCAAACGCTTAATTTAAAACTTTTCTTTTATTCAAAAGCTCTTTCTGTCGACAGAGTTCAAACGGCGGCCATCTGCTTCCTCTTAAGGGCAAGGGGTTGAGACACGCAGCGGTCTGGGTTACAGGAGCGCGGCGCAGTCACGGAGCTCACGTCCTGAGAGGGCGCAGTGACACGCAGCGGTCTGGGTTACAGGAGCGCGGCGCAGTCACGGAGCTCACGTCCTGAGAGGGCGCAGTGACACGCAGCGGTCTGGGTTACAGGAGCGCGGCGCAGTCACGAAGCTCACGTCCTGAGAGGGCGCAGTGACACGCAGCGGTCTGGGTTACAGGAGCGCGGCGCAGTCACGGAGCTCACGTCCTGAGAGGGGCGCAGTGACACGCAGCGGTCTGGGTTACAGGAGCGCAGCGCAGTCACGAAGCTCACGTCCTGAGAGGGCGCAGTGACACGCAGCGGTCTGGGTTACAGGAGCGCGGCGCAGTCACGAAGCTCACGTCCTGAGAGGGCGCAGTGACACGCAGCGGTCTGGGTTACAGGAGCGCGGCGCAGTCACGGAGCTCACGTCCTGAGAGGGCGCAGTGACACGCAGCGGTCTGGGTTACAGGAGCGCGGCGCAGTCACGAAGCTCACGTCCTGAGAGGGCGCAGTGACACGCAGCGGTCTGGGTTACAGGAGCGCAGCGCAGTCACGAAGCTCACGTCCTGAGAGGGCGCAGTGACACGCAGCGGTCTGGGTTACAGGAGCGCAGCGCAGTCACGAAGCTCACGTCCTGAGAGGGCGCAGTGACACGCAGCGGTCTGGGTTACAGGAGCGCGGCGCAGTCACGGAGCTCACGTCCTGAGAGGGCGCAGTGACACGCAGCGGTCTGGGTTACAGGAGCGCGGCGCAGTCACGAAGCTCACGTCCTGAGAGGGCGCAGTGACACGCAGCGGTCTGGGTTACAGGAGCGCGGCGCAGTCACGAAGCTCACGTCCTGAGAGGGCGCAGTGACACGCAGCGGTCTGGGTTACAGGAGCGCGGCGCAGTCACGGAGCTCACGTCCTGAGAGGGCGCAGTGACACGCAGCGGTCTGGGTTACAGGAGCGCGGCGCAGTCACGAAGCTCACGTCCTGAGAGGGCGCAGTGACACGCAGCGGTCTGGGTTACAGGAGCGCGGCGCAGTCACGAAGCTCACGTCCTGAGAGGGCGCAGTGACACGCAGCGGTCTGGGTTACAGGAGCGCGGCGCAGTCACGAAGCTCACGTCCTGAGAGGGCGCAGTGACACGCAGCGGTCTGGGTTACAGGAGCGCGGCGCAGTCACGAAGCTCACGTCCTGAGAGGGCGCGGTGACACGCAGCGGTCTGGGTTACAGGAGCGCGGCGCAGTCACGAAGCTCACGTCCTGAGAGGGCGCAGTGACACGCAGCGGTCTGGGTTACAGGAGCGCGGCGCAGTCACGAAGCTCACGTCCTGAGAGGGCGCAGTGACAGGCAGCGGTCTGGGTTACAGGAGCGCGGCGCAGTCACGAAGCTCACGTCCTGAGAGGGCGCAGTGACACGCAGCGGTCTGGGGTACAGGAGCGCGGCGCAGTCACGAAGCTCACGTCCTGAGAGGGCGCGCGGTGACACGCAGCGGTCTGGGGTACAGGAGCGCAGCGCAGTCACGAAGCTCACGTCCTGAGAGGGCGCGGTGACACGCAGCGGTCTGGGTTACAGGAGCGCGGCGCAGTCACGGAGCTCACGTCCTGAGAGGGCGCAGTGACACGCAGCGGTCTGGGTTACAGGAGCGCGGCGCAGTCACGAAGCTCACGTCCTGAGAGGGCGCGGTGACACGCAGCGGTCTGGGTTACAGGAGCGCGGCGCAGTCACGGAGCTCACGTCCTGAGAGGGCGCAGTGACACGCAGCGGTCTGGGTTACAGGAGCGCGGCGCAGTCACGAAGCTCACGTCCTGAGAGGGCGCGGTGACACGCAGCGGTCTGGGTTACAGGAGCGCGGCGCAGTCACGGAGCTCACGTCCTGAGAGGGCGCGCGTGACACGCAGCGGTCTGGGTTACAGGAGCGCAGCGCAGTCACGAAGCTCACGTCCTGAGAGGGGGCGCGGTGACACGCAGCGGTCTGGGTTACAGGAGCGCGGCGCAGTCACGAAGCTCACGTCCTGAGAGGGCGCGCGGTGACACGCAGCGGTCTGGGTTACAGGAGCGCGGCGCAGTCACGAAGCTCACGTCCTGAGAGGGCGCAGTGACAGGCAGCGGTCTGGGTTACAGGAGCGCGGCGCAGTCACGAAGCTCACGTCCTGAGAGGGCGCAGTGACAGCACGCGGGTCGGGGAAGGGCCGTACACACAAGAGTTACAGATCCAGTTTCAGGCACAATATTTACACTGAGCACTTGCATTAAAAAAGAGACAATCTGGAAATGCCAGAATTACTTATTTTACTCCCTCTGAATTTGCACAGGGAAGGAAAACCGTAATTGGAACATACTGGTGCTTCTGTCTGTCCCCACGTGTAAAAAAAAAAAGGGGGTTTTCTGCAGTTAGCCAGTTCTGCGGTTGAACACTAGAGGGCAGCCACGGTCACACTTCAAAGGCTTCTGGTGAAAGTGTTACTTCATATGCTATGAAAAACTACATTATAAAGCAATAAATTGCTCTGTTCTCCTTAAACTGCACGCACACATTTTAGCCCTGTCCTAACTTTAGAACAGCCTATGAATGGAGTCATTTGAAAAAACTGAGTAGCCTCCACCATTAATGGCCAATGATTTCAGCTTTCCACTTATCAATGCACTTACCAATGCCCGACACAAAAAGAAAAAGCTCCTTCTTACTGACCTGGAAAGAACCGCTATGCGAGAAGGCTACAAAGATTAGCAACACTTCCCAACATCACAAATAAGGGCTTTAACACAGTGTACAGGGGGGTCATAGTGTTCTTTTGCTCTAAAGGCTCTTGGAATAGGAAAATGTACCAGACGTCGCTCACTGCATTGGGAACAGTGAGAGCTGTAAAGGCTAAGGCTAAGGTCTCTCATTACACACGGTCTCCTCTCAATGGTACACTGGTGGTACAGACTGTCCTTGTGCGCTAATGTTGGCACACAAAAGCACTGTGAGGACCTTGCGCTGTAAGGACCTTTTGCTTCAGTGAAGATGTCAATGTGCCGCCGCTGCACGTCCTCTGGAGCCGTGCAGGGCCGGGCCGGCTGCGTGCGCCGCGAGGCTAGAGGCTAGCGCGCTAGCAGCACGGCCTGCTGCGGTCAGTGCTTTTCCTGACGCGCGCGTTGGGGATCGCAATTCCCACAGCCAATCAGGAGGGTGCTTGGGTGTGCAGAAACGCCAGGCCCGGACCCGCCGCATGTGACGGGCCCCCTGGGGAGGGGGCAGCCGAAAATCAGGCCCCGGCCTGAAATACACACAGGAGGGAAACATTTAAAAAAAAAAAAACTTTTTTAGAAAAAACTCATTTTCCTTGCCTTGGGGGCAGAAAAGCAGGTAAAGAGGCAATTTGCTAGTTGATGGAAAATGTCCGTAAACAGGTGAATGGGCTGCTTATAATCGCTGAGAGAAGCACAACCCCCCCCCCCCTCCCCCCCCCCAATCCTTTCCCCTCATCATGGGAGCCCTTCATCAGCCCCCTCCCGCACGGGGGGGGGGGGGGGGAAACCCTGTACCGCGTTCAGGCCGTTCGATGAGAGGGACAGACAAGAGATCTAAACTCAGGCGATTAAAAGGGCAGGACCAGCAGTCGCCTTATAGCTACAGCTCAAGAGGAGAGAAAAGGCTTTCACCCCTTAATTCATTCAGGCATTTGTCTTATTTATACTAAAAAAATCATTTTTTTTAAACTGTGATTGCAGAGTACAACAGTGGCATCGGATGCAACTCAGACAAACCGTTTCAAGCAGATTCCTGTCCCCCCATGTAATGTAAAAACAGGATGAAACAATGACAGGCAGCCAGGTACAATCAAATATCTGACTAGCTCAGGTGTGTGGGTAGGACTGAAAATCAGTGCCATTTTTTGCCCCATAATCAAAATACTCTCACCTTGCAAAATATAAGCTGACTAATTAAAATAGTTTTTATTAGTCAGCTCATGTTTTTAATTCATTAATTTTATATAAATATAAACAGAGGGGGAGGGGGGGGGGGCTTTTGCCTCACTTAGACAAACACCAACTGATGATGTGCCCAAGCACATACAAACAAGCAAATCTTAAGCACCATCTGAATTCACCCTGTTAGTTTTCAATAGGGATATCAAAGAAACCAACAAAGACGATACGTTTACATTGAGAGAATGGTGATGCCGTCACATTGATTCGACAATGCTGCCCTCTAGTGGTTGTAATATTAAATGCTACTGAAGCGCGCCTGTCATACTCAGGTTTTTTAATCTGGAGCCAGCTCAAACCTCAGAAACAAGGTGCACGGACTCTTTTCTCAATCCTTGACTTAAATTAAGCAATTAGGTCCTGAAACACACTGAAAACCAGCAGACAATGGCTACATTTGCATGCACACCAATACTTCATTTAATGGGATTAATCATCTTATGCCAGTATTTAGTTGACTAGGAACACAAGGATATAAGTAATGGCATTACTCCAATTGCCATGTTTACATGATTCCATAGTCGGTGTATGCTCAACGTCTACAAGCACCAGATTGGGCAAAAATCCAGGGGCCTTAATCAGGTTTTCTACATGCCAATTATGACCGTACACCGATAAAGATCATCAGATCCGATGAAAGTAAAAGTCATTTATGTGACTATTTCAATAACCGGTACACTGTCATAATTGGGGCAAGATTGAAGTATTAGTGTCTGGATCCCAACCTTGTTCCTGGAGATCTACTTTCCTGTATGGTTTCATTTCAACCCGAATTCGGCACACCTGACTCTACTAATTAGAAACTCAACAAGATCTCTAGAGTTGTGCTTTGTTTAGATTTGCAGTGAAAATCTACAGGACGGTACATCTCCAGGAACAGCGTTGGGAACCACAGATGTAAATGCAGGGATCTCCAACTCAAATACTTTAAGTCACTGGTTTGCTAAAGAGTCTCCAACCTTGTTTCAAAGGCCTAAATTGACTGCTGGTTGAAGGCAAATCACAAAAAACCAACAGACCCTTCTGCCCACCAGGACTGGAGTTTGAATCCCCTGACTTGAATGAAACACTGGGTGCTGAAACACTGAACATCAGCAGACACTGCCACCCGGTGGCCTGGAGTCTCCCACCCCTGCTGTTCTGTGTTTCTGTGGCCACCAGACCTAGTACTAGAGTGGTCATGTCAGAATCAGCATACTTGCCTACTATTCAGTATACAACTTTTATAATCAATAGTAGACAAGTACGCTGATTCGGACACGGTCCGTGTTGTGATGATAATGTGATAGGTCCTTTTGTCCCAAGTGCTCCATATTCCCCATTGATTTGATGTTAAAATGTATAATATTTGTATTATTATTCTTGCTGCCATAAATTTTCATGCATTCTTGTTAAATATATTCTGTACAATAGCTGATTGTCATAGAACATTTTTTCTATGTTAGTGTGCCTTTTTCTCACTTTGAGCACCTCCTCAAATGGTGTCTGTAGGCCCCCCTAAAAAGTTCTAAAAACACAGCACTCCCTCTCAGTGTACTGGCTTCATCTGTCTCTAAAGCACTTCCTGTCCAAGTCAACTAAGCACAGGACCGCAACTGTAATCGCATCATGCATTAATCCGTTTATTAACGTGACACGTCCTGCTTCGCCATGGCTACTCACGCAGTAAGGAAATTGTTCTTGGAACCCAGTGTGATTTTAGAGCTTGTTTTTTCACTTACAGTAGGCCTACTGACTATATAATGTTAGGTGTATACTGCAAATGAACTTTAGTAAACTCTGTAAACACAACAGCCCAGCTAGCATACAGTAGCAGCCCGCCGACTGCATAGTCGTTGGTCCGCTGGCGTCTGGCATATCGGCAGTACCATTTGCGTTCTGCTGACGGAAAGTCGAGACCTGAAGAGGAGCAGGCTATCCGCTGTCAGGACAAAATATGATCTTGCTGCTCGCGGACAACTGCAGGGCCTCGTACCGATTTTCAAAAAGGTGCCGTGACGACAGCTGTTCCTGACAGTGGTCCGATCTGTTAGGTGCCTGCTGCATATTGACCACACTATTTCGGTTTTATTTACTTTCCAAATAATGTATCTGATGGCTGTGTAAAATAAAATTCACTACATGTCATAATTTCAATAAAACGAGCTAGCTATATTATTTATTTTTGGATCATTTAGGCATGAAGGCCATTCCACCTGTTTCTGAAATTATACTCCACTGACGTGGGTTCATCCTGTTTATTAAGTTAAAAAAAACAAACGAACAAAAAAAAACTTTTATTTCTTTTTAGGCCTACTATGTCTGAACTGCGTTTTGATTACCTTAAATACAGAATCTTCATGTAAGAAACAATAAGTAGAGTTTGAAAGTATTTCTCAAGCTAAACGTTTTGTTGACGACATACGGGAACGGGTGTTGTTGGTTTATTCGTGAAACAATACTGCCCTCATGTGGTTCAATTTTGAATAATCGAATTCAGCCCCAGATTCAAAGCTAGTCTCTTTGTTATCGAAAACATCTTTTTCAATTTTATCTCAGTTTGTACTATCTCCTTTAGCAAAACAACATATCAATGTAAATTGTGGATATTGTAATTATAACAAAAATAACATAATTTATCGTGACAGAATTACTTGCCACAAAAAAACAAACATGTACGATAGACCTTCTTACGCTTTAGAGGAAAGGCACTGCGACATGTGCCGAGCTGAGTAACAGTGATAGTCCTACGAAATCACAATTCTCACACAGCTCCCGTGGTGACCACGTGCGTCCATTCGATTTCACTTTCGGCGATTGTGCGTTAAGCCAGTAGAGGGCGCATACTTTTAAACAAAGGGAAAGCCCGTTTACTCTTACTTCCTAAGTGTCAGAATACAATACTGGAGGTCCACGGTGTCTGCACATATTTGTGGTTATCTTTAAATTCATACTGAGAACAATAGGCTACTTGTGGATCCTTTAGACCAGGGATTTTCAATCTTTTCTGATCCAGGGACCCTCCACACTGGGTCAACGTCATCCAGGGAACCCCCATCATAAGTTAAAAGTGTATTTTGAAATATTTTCACAAATCTATAAATAGTTAGTGCATATCTAGTCTGACCACGGATCCCCTACAGTACCTCCTCCAGGGGTCTACAGAACCCCTGTTCAAAACCCTGACTTTAGACAATCAACAACTTAAATCAAAAATAGGTTCTGAAACACCAAATCCCAGCAGACACTGCAGACACTGCCGGCCTCCAGAACTGGATTCTGACACCCGTAGGCGGGATAGAGCACATAACTGGTCTCCTGGGCCTAAACTGGCTGCTGATTGAAAAGAACCTGTAAAAATCCCACAGGCACAACTGCCCTCCCTCCAGGGCTGGAGATTGCCATCCTCACGCTGGTCAGAATTCAGCCCTGGAGTGTCGAGTCACACAGACTAATAAGTGATTAGTTTATTAATGACTGAGTTTTGATTGAGCTGAAATGTGTTATGCTGTTCAGTTTAGTTACAGGTTTGTAATGTTATATACTTACTCTAGATTCCATATGATTGGCTTGAGAAGTTTCACAGTTGAAGTGCCTCAGTAATCTATTGTCCCTGACCCTTCCTCTGTGCGATATGAACCAGTTGTTTACCCTACTGTATAAAAGGGAGTTGTGATATTTTGTCTGGGCACACACTTCCAGCTTGACTGGGTCTCATGAAATACAGCCTTTTTTATGGTTTATTTTATATGGTAGGTTATATCTTCCTGTCCAATGAGAGTTTGATAATTTGATAATCTGAGTCTCCCTCTGGATCAGTTGCAACACATACAGCCAATACAGTTTATTTAGCCAGGGTAATGGATATAAATGAATACCCACATACACAGGACTGGAATTTCCCACTCCTGCTCCTGTCACAAGTGCACCACTGCTGGTGTGCTGACAGCTGGCAGTGACAAATGCTCAGGTCAAGGGTGCACAACTCCGGTCCTGGAGGGCGGGTCTACGTGCTGGTTTTTGTTCCAACCAGTTACCTTTTAGTTTTGTAGTTTTCTGGCTGCTCTATAAACTACACTGGCTCACTCCTGTACTTGAGCAAAATGAAACGCTTAGGATACACATGAACCATGTGGCCACAGCTGGTGCTTATACAAATGGCGGATATGATTGAGATAATACAATATTTAAGAGCAGAAGTTGGCACAAAATCCTGAAATGGATCGGCAGTTGTTGCGCACCCATGGTTTAGGTGTTGGGTAAGAGACTAGCAGAGGAGGGTTGAAGGAGGTCCATGAGGTAGCATACAGCGTGGCTGATTGGGGCGTTTTAGGCAAGTACGGTGGTTCTGTTCAGTACTGTCGCAGCCGCATTCTGGATATGCCCTGGCTTCGTTATTCATTTTTGGCTGGACCGCAACAGCCCTATAAACGCAAATGTCTGTGACTGAGTGACTGAGTGAGTGATGATGATAAAGTTACACCGCGCATGTCTGTGACTGAGTGACTGAGTGAGTGATGAAGTTACACAGCGCATGTCTGTGACTGAGTGACTGAGTGAGTGATGAAGTTACACCGCGCATGTCTGTGACTGAGTGACCGAGTGAGTGATGAAGTTACACCGCGCATGTCTGTGACTGAGTGACTGAGTGAGGAAGTTACACCATTGGTCGGCCGGTTCGGTCCAGCCATATACTAGGTTTTGACCTGGTCTTGTTTTACATTCAGCAGACGGTCTCATGCAGAGTCACTTCAGTGGCTCACATTTACTCTGTACGTTCAAACCGTTTTCTCAGGGCCTCAGTCGGCAGCTGATTGAGAGGAAGCCACGGATACCCGCAGACAGGGACCCCACCCAGGGATTTTGAGCCCCATGAAAAGATTAATATTCTATTAATGTCCATTTCAATAACTGACTGACAGATAAAAAGTTATTAATCCGATGTTCTAATATATTTTTTTGAAGGACTCTGTCATTCAGAGCCCAGGGGGCTCATCCTAACAGAGCCACATCCACAACAGCGTCCTCCTCAATGAAAACGAATATCTTTATTCCCAATTCTTTTTTTAAAAATAATCACGAACAGTAAAATTTTGTTTTGATGTAAAGTATGTCAAAGGTGCTGCGGATCTGACACCACAAGCCAATTCTGGCACTGTCATGTTTGCTTCTGTTTGGCATCCGACTAAACAGTCACTCTGCTGACTGGTGAAAATTTAAATCGCAACACATGTAAGCAGCATGGTCTCAAAAAAGACCCAAAGACCAAATCCTCCTCGAAACATAAACTTTGTTGTTTTGGGTAAAATACATTTTTTTAAAAACACCTATTTTAAATCTCAGCTTAATAAAATGTGTTTGAAATCATAATATTTGTTTTCTTTAATTCTTTTAGTATATTAGTTTTTTTATAGATTTTGTATGTGTTTTAGCGCAAGCTGCATTCAACGGCAGTTATTTCAATAAACAATCATTCGGGAGTATGTACACGAAGCCTACACATATTAATCCGAAAACAGCTCAGAAGAGTATAATTAATTGTCGCGATTTGTACACACACATCTATCTACACGACAGGTACAGAAACACTGTCTCAACATCACCATTGCTTTGTCTCGAAGTGTTATGATAATGCCATGCTCCACGTAAAGACAGATGAGCACGTGGTTACTACACAGCTACGGATAGCACGTGGCACGGAACGCCGTACTACAGAAAATGCATTACTGTCATCACGGGAAGACCTTTGGATTGAAACATTACTCCAATTCAGAGACTGTAAAAAATATGGACAAAGCTACTGTGACGTCACCCATTGACTCTCCGTGGGTCTCGAAAACACGTTTTGAAGCTCAATGGCGGGCGCGGCCATTTTCTCGATTTGGAGCCAAAACCATAGAGTTAAGCGGTCTTGTGATTTTTACAATTTGATTGACAGTCCAGTGCGGAAAAGCCCATCAACCTGAACGAACGATTGCAGAACGAAATTGAGGCTAGCTGACTGTCTGCCGTTATGTTTTAAAATATATTATCTGATGTTTACGGAGTTTAATTTCTATCCGTGACTGTACTGTGTCATGTAATCACGTTATATGTATGACATTAAAAATACAATTAGGCTGTGTTCAGTTATCTTCAATTTATGTTTCTCAGCAAAACGAATATGCTTAGCTAGCATATCAGTTTGCCAGTGAGCTAGGTAGGCTATCCGTGGTTAGCTCACGCATTAGCAATATGAACCGCAGGGGAAGAACATTGACTACACTGATGGTCAGTCAATCAGAGATGTGTAGGCTACTGGTGATTTGACTAGGCTAATTTTCGTATAACTGTCTGGTAGACCTGCTGTTAACCGAGCAAGTTATCGTCGTAGGTTTTCGCCACAGTCAGTTAATGAGCCAGTAACTGCTACTAGCTAGCCTACTCCATCGCCGTTTGTGGTGTTCACTTGCTGGGTGACGCTAGCTGACCGATCGTTCGCAAATCACTTTCTACCGAATAAAAATCAACACTGTCAGCGGTGATTAACAAATCTACCAAGTATTTTAATAACTGATCTGCAGGCGTGTAAATATGACAACGCACTTTGTACAGCAAGTTTTCCACCTGGTGCATGAAGACAAAAATAATGTAGCCTACATTGAATTTCTAATTATTATTAGGCTATTATTTTTTTCTTGTAAATCATCAAAACCAATGGAGAAAAGCCAATATACGCAAGGAGCCCCCACTGTCTTAAATGCCTAGCTTGTCGGTCTCTTAAATGCTAAAAACATGTTCCTTTCTAAATGCCAAGATGGTTAATTTCGTTAAATTGCGTGTGTGATTTCATCGCGTGTTGTATGTTATTCAGCAAATTAACCTTGAGACTCTTAATTCGCTTCGTGAAACTGAAAAAGTGTTTATCCCAAAATCGGGATTATAGTAGCTTTGTCACATGCGTGAAGCATGGCCCAGGTAGACATTTACGGAATGTACACGACTGACAAGCCGTCAAACACGTCTGACAGATTGAATGTTTGCCAGTTAAGGTTAGCTAGCTAGTCAAATGGCTTGGTAGCCGAAGTTGCGAACTGTTTTAGCATAGGCTACTACTGGACTACCAAATATAGCAAGCTGATTACGCTTTCTGCCAAGTAATTATTTGGTTAAGTAGGCTACCGAAAAACTTAAGAGGATTATTTTATGGTCGTCTAGTGCAGCTGTAAATAGCACACGCCATAATGAAATCACCACGAAATGGGATGCCTGCATTTTCAAACTTAGCACAGGCGGACCGTGGCCGGAGCCGCAATGTCAAGGCCAAGAGGCGCCACCGCCCACCCCAGTGACCATAGACTGTAGCCCCTCCTGTAGCTCAGTCCTCCGCAGTAATCCGGAAGTGACGCAAGCTGTACCTCATTGGTCCAGAACAAATATTGGCACTGTGCCCAAATGACGCAATAAATCATGAAATCGACCCATGGACAATCATAAGACGAATAAAATACACCTATTATGACTATTTGTTCTTGTGAGAAAAAATTATTGACTTTGTATTTTGATCGCATTTGTACCGTAGACTTACATGGAAACCGGATATGAAAACACCTATACTGGAGCCATCCGTAGTGGCGCTAGTGAGCAACCAGGAACTACAACACCAGGAAATGAGCTTCAAAAACGAAGTCTGGTTTTGGCCGCTTGCTCCAATTAGAAAAGTTGTGTCAAGCATGGATCAGTTCAATATTAGGCTATGCGAACGACTGACGTGGTCTAAGAAAACATACCCACATTGTAGTGCGAGTAACTTCACCCAAAACACAGCTAGATTGGCAAAAAAATATTACTTTGTTTAATTTAATAGTAATAATTTCTCGCGTCACATCTGTTATGAAATCAGTTAACATGTTACAGCACGAGAAATAGTATAACGGAAGAAAAACACCATTTATTTGCAAAAAACGTATAGCCTTTCGGAAAAAGGGTCTATGTTTCCATCAGAAACGGCGTGTGATTCAAATAAGCTGATTCGTTCGCTCTGTGTCGTCTGTTTATCGAAGGCAGAACCGCGTTCACGTCAAGTCAGTGCGCAGGCACTATTTAAATCTTTTATATTTGACTGGACGAGGCGGATATGTGGGAGGAGAATGGTGTACGCGCAGCGTAGGAAAGTAAGCCTCGCACAGTCCTGCGCACCGTCTTTCTTCGCATAGCGCCCCTCAGATCAGTCAGGGCCACGTGCAGGTCTAAATCTTTTTCATTTAACCCCCTTTCTTCCATTCCATTATCCGTGTTTTATCGCAAGACGTCACACACACCGAAACCATGGTGAAATTGGCAAAGGTAAGACCGTTTATTTTTAAATTATGTAATTTTAAAATAGCTAAATCCTTCATAGGCAACATTATCGTGAATGTGCTACGTTGCTGGCCGAATGGTTAAGTTCCGCGCTGTGTTCGCGATTGTTGTACTTGGAGAAAATGGCTCGGATGAAAAAAAGCGTTAGCTAGAGCCCGTTCGGCTGTTTAGTTACATCGACGGGGCAGTGAAGCTTCGACTGAAATTTTGTTGCTAGCAGCTAACTGCTTGGATAAGCGAGACAAGCCGAGACATTCATTTTAATCGACCCAGATTGCTAACGATCAGCCATGTTTTCTCTGTACTATTTTTTCCACTACAGTCACTGTAGCTAGTGAACTCCCCTTCTCAAAATGGCCATGCGCGCTCTCGGGAAGCGCGTTTGTTCTTAAACCTTGTTTCCAGTGTAATTTACTTAACCCTGTTAGCTTGTTGGCGTATGGCTACTGTGTATACGGGTTTGCTAAATTTTAATCGATGATAATTGTATCGAATTCGTTTGTCACTGCTACCCGTAAGCAAGCTAACGCTAGCTAGTTGGGGAAAGTTTAACTTCCTTAACGTTTACTGAGCATTCTGCGTACGGGGTACTTTGCAAACCTTTGGTAATCAAATTCACATTGTCCGGCGTATCCGTCTGTTAAATGCAGCACCTGTACGTTTGCAAGTAGAGATGTGTATTTTACTAGACTTAACATCGTGCGTGAGGTGAATCCGATCTTTAGGCCTCGGCTTACTAGCGGACCAGCAAGGGAACCGAATTTGAACACCACGTGGGTTTAACGCACATGCGGTCTCGGCTTTGCTAGCGTGTGTTAGCTATATGCTAGCCAGCTAACTTGGCAAAGTTTTCACAACGTGCCCCCCTCGACGATCTTAACGGGACACTTTCAAGGTTCATTTTCGTTATTAGGAGTTCCACGTATTTTAATCTAAATGTTAACGTCATTTGGCTTTCCCTGGGCATGGTCGCGCATAGCTTCTATCCGTGATTTTTAGATTCTGTGCTATTGCTAACATATGTTAATCGACACCGCATATAAATAGTCCATTATACTCTTTTTTTTTTTTTTTTTTTTTTGTTCAGGCTGCGAAAAAGCAAGCGACTCCGAAGAAAAAGGCTCCACCACCTCCGAAACAAGTGGAGGAAGAGTCTAGTGAAGAAGACAGCGAAGAGGAGGAAGAGGTAAGCAACCTTAGCTAGTTATTAAATTGCCTGGAGTGTTTAATGTTATCGGCATGTATTCTGTATTCTGTAATAAGGGTTATTGCATGAAGTTGCTCGTTCCTAGAGATACATTTTCCCCCCAGTACGCAGTTAGTGGAATATCTGAAAACTAATCTGGCTTTTTCAGGCACCTCCCCCTAAGGCCGTAGCAAAGAAGTCTGCAGCTCCAGTCAAAGCAGCTAAAAATGGAAAGGTAGCGAAAAAAGAGGAAAGCGAGGAGGAAGATGACGACGATGAAGATGATGACGATTCAGGTAAGCAAGCGGGTTACATAGGTGTATGATTCTTAACAAATTTCCTGGTCACCTGGAATTGATTGTCCCAATGATGCAATAATAAATGATTGATTCACTGAGTTTTGGGACCTAGGCTATATTCATGGACACCTTGTGTTCTTTGAAAGTAAAATGCAAATTTTTTCACCCTGCTTTGTTAGTAAGAGAGCAGTCATTTTAGCCAGTCTGAAGTTTGAAAAAGACCATTTAAATGACTATCTACTGTAAGAATGAATGTGTCTTGTTGATGATGGCTAAGTTACTTCCAAGTCATGGGCACCTACACCATTTTGTTTGAATTGTACAGTTTTTTAGCTTGTGGTACTGGAACATCTTCAAGTGAATGCAGAATTAAGGGTTTCTTAAACATTCCCTTCATGTCCATGTGGACAGTGCTGTTTTCATTGCACACTGTCTCGTTGTCCTGCTCTTTGGTAGATATCTTGTAATCGGTGAGCATGACTTGCTGAAATTGGCCCCAGAGGTATGAAATTGGCCTCAAGTGGGATGCCCCGCATCCCCCATGCACTTCTGCTGCTCCCCGTTCCACTGAGTTTGAACCGCTGCCCTGTCTAGTAACTGCTGAAGAAGAAATATGATTTATGCACATATATTTGGAAAACATCTGCTTAATTGACAAAATAAAGTTAATGGTTAGTGTTTGGGGTTAAAGGCCAAGGCATCTGCCCAAAGGAACTAATCATTCTAAACGAAGGTTCAAGGGTGAGCTCCGATTCTCGTACCGGATGTCCAGGTGGCAATTTGCATCCCTGAGCTCCGCTGTATTCTGAATGGTGGGAGAACGACGATCTGAAATTAACGGTCGCCTTGCCTTTCAGAAGAAGAATCCGAGGAAGAGGCTCCACCCCCGCCAAAGGGAAAAGCCAAACCGGCCAAGGCCGCACCCCCAAAGAAAGCCGCCGCCCCCGCCCCAGCTGCAGAGTCTGACGACGACGACGATGATGACGACGACGAAGAGGATGATGGTACGTTGTGTTGACTATTGCGGTGTAAGAATCGCTAAAGAATGTGGCTGTTGTCTTCGAAAAATAATTTGGGCTCAGATCTCTAGCCTTTGTTCTTGAGCAGAGCGTCTCTGGGTCGGCCATTAAAAGAAAGTGTCCTTCAGAAAAAATTGCTAACGAGCATCTCCTGTCCCACCCCTCCTTGGACCACAGAATCTGAAGAGGAGGCCCCTCCCCCAAAGAAGGCCACTCCTGCAAAGCCCCCAGCAAAGGCCACTCCAGCAAAGGCAACTCCTGCTAAGGCAGCTCCGGCAAAGGAGGAGTCAGAAGAGGATGATGATGATGAGGACGACGATGATGATGATGAAGAAGGTGAGTCCTTCTAGACTGCCTGGCCAAATTGCTGAGCTGCACTTGGCAGATTGTGTGGACAAATATGTTCTCCCCTGACAGAGTAGTGTACTGATTTGAATGAATTCAAATGTGACATTTGCTTAGTGCAAGGGTGTCCACTCCACCCCCGGTCAAGGACAGTTGTTACATCTGCTGGTTTCTGCTGTTGCTTGGCCTATTTAACTCGTCAACTGACGGCCATTACCCTTGTCACCTCATTTAGAGTCTGTGGCCTGAAGTGGTGAGTGAGTTTAGTGAATATGAAAACCAGCAGAGACGGGCTGCCCACGGCCTTGGTTGTCCTTGGGCCTCTGAGTCCGTAGAGCGCAGTACACATGATGAACAACAAGGGACTTAATACTGAACATTTTTGATGTCACTTCTTTCATTTATCTGATGTGCTGCGCGTCTGAGTTTGACTTAACTGCCTGGTGTGGCTTGTGTGGTTACAGACCTCAGAGTCTCTGATGTTGACTCTGTTCCCTCTGCACGTTTTAGACTCCGAGGACGAGAAGATGGACACGACGCCTGCCCCCGCAGCAGCCAAGGCGAAGAAAGCTGGCATGGTGAAGGCCAAGGAGGAGTCTGAAGACGACGAGGAAGATGATGATGATGACGACGATGATGAGGAAGAGGAGGATGATGAAGAGGGTGAGTAAAAGGAAAAATGGTTTTCATCATTGCATGCTCTGAGCTGATGGTAAATGTCTTCTCTAGCTACCTTAGAACAATAGTGATGGTGTACATGTGCAAAACTGCCACAGTATACATGAGTGGTCAGTTTTTATTAACAAAAATTTTAATGCTACTGAATGAACTGTGAATGATCCTAATCGTCTCGATTAACAAATTTACTATTTCCATGGGAGTGAGTTATAAGTTGGGAGTGGACCTATCCAGTCAAGTCCAGGGTTAGACCTGATGATTCCAAATCCGAGATGAGCAGACATGTTAAAACTCTAGTTCACGATAGAGAAAAAAAAATTATATTCCAAAAATGTTCAGCAGTCTCATTGCCCCTAACTTTAATCTGACCCTGGTTGGTATTTAAGAACTTGTGTGCAGCACGCGTCCACTTATTTCCCTAAATCAAATGTACGATTGTGTTTTCCCAGAAGCCCCAGTGACTCCTGCTAAGAGGAAGGCCGAGTCCAAGAAGGAGACTCCTCCTGCCAAAAAGGCGAAGTCTGAGGGTGAAGGTAAGGGTCTTGCTTACTGCCCCCCTGAGAATCTGGCACCCCGACACTTGCATACATGATGAGCATCAAGGGACTTAATACTGATGTATTTGATGTTACCTTTATTCAGCTGATGTGTTGTGGGATGTGTAGTCTTGTTTCCCATGTTTGAGCACCATGTGTCATAAACGCTTATACGGTCTCCACAGGGTTCAGCCTCTTTGTCGGCAACTTGAACTCGGGCAAGGACTTTGATGAAATCAAACAGGGCCTGAAGAATTTCTTCTCCAAGAA
The DNA here is from genome assembly GCA_025169545.1 of Anguilla japonica. Classification (NCBI taxonomy): domain Eukaryota; kingdom Metazoa; phylum Chordata; class Actinopteri; order Anguilliformes; family Anguillidae; genus Anguilla; species Anguilla japonica. The sequence continues at coordinate 2,678,376 of CM045886.1, forward strand.
GAATCTCGAAGTTCAGGATGTTAGGGTTGGATCGTCAAAGTGAGTGTGAAGTCCTGTAATGTTGTCCCTGTCATCGTCTGATGTGCTGGTGACAACTTGTGCCGCTTCTGGCTTATTTTTTTTATTTTTTATTTTTTTTGTGGGCTTAAGTAACAGTCACAGGTAATTGAGTAATGTGTGACCTGTAATTTCTGTAATCATTGTTTACTGCAGGAAATTTGGATACGTGGACTTTGCAACGGAAGATGATTTGCTCAAAGCCCTTGAACTCAACGGGAAGAAAATAATGGGCCAGGAAGTGAAACTGGACAGGGCGCGGAGCAAGGAGACGTCCATGGAAGGGAAAAAAGGTGGGCTTTCGCTGCGGTGATCCAGCAAATGGGCCGCTTTATCTGAGAACACACACACACGCGCCCCCCCCCCCCCCCCCCCCTTGTTAGCGGGAGAATGTGACTAATCAGAATTGATGTTCCTCCTGCAGAAAGAGACGCACGAACCTTGTTCGTGAAAAACCTGCCGTTCTCCGCCACACAGGAGGACCTGAAGGAGGTCTTCGACCAGGCGGTCGAAATCCGGATACCCCCCGGACAGAACGGATCCAACAGAGGGTAAGCGCTCGCCTTCCTCCCAGAGTGTCCGATTGGTTTACAAATAAAAGCCCAGCAGCACCAGAGCGTCCGATTGGTTTACAAATAAAAGCCCAGCAGCACCAGAGCGTCCGATTGGTTTACAAATAAAAGCCCAGCAGCACCAGAGCGTCCGATTGGTTTACAAATAAAAGCCCAGCAGCACCAGAGCGTCCGATTGGTTTACAAATAAAAGCCCAGCAGCACCAGAGCGTCCGATTGGTTTATTTCCCAGTTAGGTTGTCTATTTTGAGGCAACTGCCCACTTGTTGGATACTACGAAATGCACCATTAAGCTGTCAACACAAGATATTCTTCAAAATGTCTGACCACCTGGTCTGCAAAAATTCACTGATTTATCCCAACAGTGAAAAATCGTGAGTTAATTCTGGTTATGTTGTGAGGCTGTATTAAACTACTTTGTTAAACTTCAGTTTTGACTCGTCTCTTGTGTGGTAGGATCGCTTATGTGGAGTTTAAGACGGAGGCGATCGCAGAGAAGATGTTGGAGGAGGCACAGGGAGCGGACGTCCAGGGCCGTTCCATCATCGTCGACTACACAGGAGACAAGAGCCAGAAGGGAGCCAGAGCCCCAGGTAAAACTGGCCTCCCTCTCCACTGAGCACGCTGACTCGGCGCTGTCCTGTCCAAAGCCTCTCCATGGCTTCTTGGTTGGACTAGAGATGATGCAAATTTGAATTTTTCTGACTCCATGTGATGATTTAAGATAGTCAAGTACTGATCTAGTCCTTAAACTGGTGTCTGGGGCATGATGAGGTGTCATCTAGGGAAAAGGATGACCAGCAGCAGCCAGTCCGCTGACCCTTCCTTTTGCTCTCTGTTGCCCCCTAGCTGCCAAAGGAAAGACGCTGGTAGTGAACAACCTGGCGTACAGCGCTACAGAGGAGACCCTCCAGAGCTCCTTCGAAAAGGCAGTCTCCATCAGAATACCACAGAACAACGGCAAGCCAAAGGGGTGAGTGGGCGGGGCGTTCCCCCAAATTTTCCCAAAGCAGCCTTGACGAAACACAATTGTGGAAAGTGTTGCCACGTAGTGCTGAGTGGATTTTTTTCCCCCACCCACCTTTTCTTAATCACTTGAGTTCCCCCTCTGTATTAATCAGGAAATGCCCTTTTCAGACCTTAAACATCTCTGTCGCAAACTTTTGCATTCTCCGAACAGCCGTCTCATGTGTTTCGGCCTCTGTTCTGGCGCAGGTTCGCCTTTGTGGAGTTCGAGAACGAGGACGACGCAAAGGAGGCCCTGGACTCCATGAACAACTCCGAGATTGAAGGCAGGACCATCCGGCTCGAGTTCAGCCAGAACAGCGGTCAGAAGGACGGAGGCAGAGGAAACTCTGGTAGGAGACTCCACTGGAGAATCGTCCGTTTTGGACCCTCCGAGGTGTCGGACCACGAACAATGTGAACGTGTCTTGCCTGAACATTCTAATGCTGATGTCACAGTCGCTACTGGTAATTCAGAGCAATGCGTTCTAGAACTTACAGTTTTGTAAACATTCCAAAAAACCTGCTCTTCAAAGGGTTAAAGCCTTGCATGGGTCTGCAGCATTCCTCTGCTTTGTGGTTTTCAATCTTTTGTTTTGTTGACTCCATTGTCCTTAGTCATCTTAGGCACTTTTTTTGCTTTTGGTTCCTCAGCACATAATTGATCAGATAAGGCCGTTTGATTACAGTTGACTCGTTGACTAGTTACTTGGGTCTGATTTTGTTGCTGATAAGTTAAACGCAAATCGGCCGACTCAGCGCCTTTCTAGGACCAGGGTTGGGGTCCCAAGGGTTTGACAGTCAGTTTCGACACCAGGGTTATTTTTATGGTTATGAAATAGATCGGGGTTTTGCTTGCACACACGTGTACACTTGTGTTTCTGCGCTTTTTGCACATGGGAAAAGCACTTGGACACAAATGGAGTGTATTATGTGCTACAGACACTGAATGTGTGGTATTGACGTGTGTGCTCTTGTGTTTACAGGACCCACAAAGACGCTCTTTGTCAAAGGCCTGTCAGAGGACACCACAGATCAGACCCTGAAAGAGTCCTTTGAGGGAGCCACCGCTGCCAGGATCGTCACAGACCGGGACACCGGCTCGTCTAAAGGGTACGCGCAGCGTCCAATCACGACCGCAGATCCCCCAGCGCCTGCTGGGGCTCTTCTCATGAGCTCCTCTCCGTCTCTCTGGTGACGTTGCACGGATTCGCACGAGAAGTAGAGCAGCCCAATCGCAGTCTGACCACTCAGGCCCATTCCTGTTCTGTGGGAGCTGGCTTGGTCTGCGGCGAGACACTGAATTCAGTCTGACCTGCAGGCAGTAAGCCATGTCGGGGCAACCTATTTAAGCCTTTGAAGAAAATTTATTTTTTTCAGCTTAAAGGGTTAAAGCCAGCCCTGTGAAGATTCACTGTGCTGTGAAATTCAGCTGTTAAAAGTATTCTATTTCTTCCTGGTTAATCATTCATTTTCAGACCCTTAATCTCTGAGGGACTTGGGTATGCCACAAGCACGTTGCACCAAGACCTTTTTGTATTTTCTTTATTTTGTACGGCTGATGGCAGGAGAGAACGTAGAGGATAAGCTGAAATGGGTGTGGCTCCGGTAACCGTAGTAACGGCCTGGCCTTTGCCGCTTTGTTTACCCCCCCCGCAGGTTCGGCTTCGTAGACTTCGAGAGCGAGGACGACTGCAAGGCCGCCAAGGAGGCGATGGAGGACGGCGAGATCGACGGGACCAGGGTCACGCTGGACTACGCGCGGCCCAAGGGCGAGGGCGGCCAGCGGGGCGGGCGCGGCGGCTTCGGGGGCGGGTTCGGCGGCGGATTCGGCGGGCGCGGCGGTGGTGGGAGAGGAGGCCGCGGGGGGTTCGGTAGAGGCGGCGGCGGCGGCTTCAGGGGAGGAAGAGGAGGAAACCGCGGAGGAGGCCGTGGAGGATTCGGAGGTAAGGCCGTGCCTGTGTCTGTAATACTGACATCACAGTAAATGGTAATGCCTGAATGTTAAATGGGAGACTGATTTGACTCCCACGGGAGTAAATTGCTGCTTTTTGTTTTTAATTGGTTTTTAATGGTTGGTCTTTTTTGTTGTATTTCAGGAGGACGAGGTGGTGGATTTGGAGGCGGTGGTGGATTTGGAGGCAAGCCCCAAGGAAAGAAGATTAAGTTTGACGATTAAAAAAAAAAAAAAAATCTGTAAATTTTTACTTTTTTGAAACGGACTCTGTTTTCATCTTCATATTTCTCCATGCGCTGACAGAGCCTTTTGGACATTCCAGAAAGAGCGTCTGATTTAAATGTTCTGGCCGCCCGAGCACCTCCCCCTTTCCTCCCCCCCACCCTGTAGCTGAAGAGAACCGCGAGTTCTGAAATGTCCGTTGCCTGTGTGCATTTTCATAATTTGACCTTCTTTTTTTTTTTTTTTTTTTTTTTTTTTTTTTTTTTTTTCTTTTCCAAAGGAGTAAAATGGAATGCGTTGGCAAACCCACAGTGAAAATGCGTTGGTCTAGGTACACATTGTACATGCAATTTATAGTTTCATTTTACCTTTTGTAAAAAAGTGACGTTTCCTTATGTGTGTTCTTGTTTCGTTTTTTTTTCCACTGTAAATGCAAAAAAATTTTACCATGTGTAAAGCATATTGTAATGGATGGAAGATTAAATACACCCAAGCTGTTTTGGGTATTTAGAATCTCTGGGAATTTGTCTACTGTGATGTTTGGGTTGGGTAGTTGGTTTTGACGGGTTCATAAATGGAACTGAAGACTAATGCTATTTAAACTTGATTTGGCAATTCTGATAATTCTAGTACTCTATTTACTAAAGTAGTTTCAGTTTCATTGCCAAAAAAAAAACTGGATCTTGTACATGTCCAAGAGATATGATTTTTAACGTAACAGCCCAAGGATGTTTTTAGGGGTTAATCTTACTGTGCCAGGTTATGATGTTCATAAATGTATTAATCAAATAAAACTAACAGATTTTTAAAGAAATTGTCAAGAATTTTGTTTCCGGGCGAGATGCTTCCCCAGCTAATTAGTGTAGATGCTGTATCCGGGCATTTAAATGGTTACCTGCATTATAGACATCTTACTAAATTTAGAACCGAATGGATAAGGGATACATTGTTTCCCCATAAATGTGCCATGTAATGGAGCTGTAAAGGCATGAATATTTTATCAATGGTGAAAGTGACACAAAGCTGTGTTTTTTTTAACTGCAGAACCACCGTACACCACAAGGTGGAAGCAATGAGTCCATGCTAATATACCTCAATTCCTGGGTCATACGAAGCAATTAGCAGGCAAGGTACATTGCCCAAAATTGTGAATTGACAATCTGAAGTTGCATAAATTTACGAAATTAAAGGGAGGCAGGGGTGATTTGTATATTTTTTGAGTCATCCACATGACTGTGCCACAGCAGTGTTTTCAGTAAGTACACAAATCTGTTTTTCAGCCACGGTTTTACAACAGTTTCATGTAGTTTTTCCCCCCCCCAAGATTGAATTTTTAACTATTCTTGCAAACATTTAATTTTGGAACAATTTTTTCAAAAACTAGCAGGTCTGTTGAAACAATTTAAAATGTAACAAAAAATGTTTCTAAAAGATCGATGTCTCACACAGCACATTTACAGAAAATGAAATAATCAGTTGATCTAAATGATTGAAATTTCTGTGATGTGAATGTGGGATATTACGATGGTACATCATCCTGAGATGGACATTAAGCGGGCAGTTAACCGCTCATTACTACGTAGAGATTGCAAGAATGGAAGGGACGAAAACCAGCATACGCAATAGGTCCCTCGGATGGAGAGTATGCCCCCCCTGCTGTACTCTAGGTGGCAGTAAAATATCAAACGCGTTTGCACTGCCTGTTTTCACAGGCCTGGCACAAGCAACGCAAGATTCATGTGCTTCCCATATGTAGCAGCCAGTCCCTCCTCCTCCTCCTCCTCTCCCTGTTCCTCTGTTTAACCCTTTGAGGTGCGAGGTCACAAACGAGTGATTAGAAAGTTCCGAACTGAACATTCTAATGCTGATGTAACAATCCATCCATCCATCCATCCATTATCTCTACCCGCTTAGCCTGAGCAGGGCTGATGTCACAATCGCTACTGATAACTGAAACCAATGGAGTTCTAGAACACTGACTTAGAATTTAGGGGGAAAAAAACATTCTGAAAAATAATCTACTCTTCAAAGGGTTAAGCATACAGCAGAATACTGGGATTTCAAACTCCAGTCCTGGAGGGGCGTTAGGGTCTCAATGTTTCTATCCTTTTTCTTCCAGTCAGTACTCAATCTAGGCCTTTGGAAGCAAGCTCTGCGCGCTCTTAGCCAATCAGAGACTTAAATTAAAGGCCCAAGTGCTGAACAAACAGAAAAGCAAGGCAATTTGGCCCTCCAGGATTTGAGTTTTGGGATCACTGCACTATTCACTATTCACATAATGCACACATCACATTTTATTTTTTGTATTGTGCAGGGCCCCCCTCAATCTCAGTGGGTCCTCCCTGTTGAAATAAAGGATATATATTTCATATATGTTATATATTGAAGCGTATTTTTCGGTGTGTTTGCGCATTGCGTGAGGGCATGAGAGGCTCCATTTTGGCTCCAGCGCAGGGGGATTTTAGCCCCTCTAATCGCTCCGCTGACAGGAGGGTTCGCAAGCCGCCAAGGGCCACGCCTCTTTCCTGCCGTAGCCGTGGCGACGTCTGAACGGCGCGCATTGTTCACGGGAGGTTGTGGGCGCGCGTCTGTGGGACAGGGTGGCCGGGCTGTCGAAAAACCGGGTGATACGAGGGGAGGGGAGGGGAGGGGAGGGGGGGTCGGGGGACTGAATACAGCTATTTAGGGATCGAGTCCCCCCCTGGCTTGTCCGACGCTGACAGCAACCTTGCTCCTCTCAGCTCTCGGCGACATGGGGTCAGACGTCAGGAGGCGGAACAGGAGGGCGCTCTGTTCGGCCAGCAGGCTAATCTTTCCTCCCGCCTCCGCTTATGTCACAGAGCTTTCGCGTGCAGTTGCCGTAGCCTGAAATGTGTGCATTTTAAACTTCCGTGGCGGTTCGAACGGAATAAGGTCTACGTGTCTGCTGCCAAGCCGATTAACAAAATCCTAAGCCAGGGCCCATATAAGTGAGAGGCTTTAACTGGGATGTTTTCTGCATCGAGTCAAATTACAAGGCTCCATTTTTGTAAAGCGCCGTATAGCGCAGAATAGCTGGAAAACCATCTTAAGTCACCTCATAATTCCCATTTCTCCACTGTGAGGTAAAACGTGAGTGTACAGCAGTCAGTGTTATGCTGTTATAATAACTACAATAATAAAAACAAATTATTTCGAGGTGTATTCAATAGATCCTACCTGTGTGGAAAATCTGCTCGGTAGAAAACCAAGGCTCCTTGTGCAGGAGGGAGAGGTACGGTCGTGATACCAGAGAGACGTTTGGGGTGAAAAGGGGCGAAGATCTGTTTAAAAATTTAATCTGTCGGCCATGTGTGCTGTTTGGGCAGAGTTTAAGATGGGGCGAAGAGTTCCGCAATGGCTGGTTTGTGCTGGTCTGTGTTCCAACAACCAATTGTTCTGCCTATGTTTCTAAACAGCAGTATAGCTACATTGATGCTGGTTCACTCCCATGTATTACCACAAGATTTTCACAAAGGAAACATGGAACACAATCTTCAGGCGTAGCTCTTGACTGTATCAAAGATGTCAGATCAAGTAAAAGTTAGGTGCAAAATAAAATAATTAAGAGAAGTGGTTGGCATGATCCCAATATGGATCAGACTTTGTCATACTAAAGGAAAGAATTTGCGATCACACACCTGTTGTAGGCCTACTCTAAGATGGTGTGCTACTCATGGAGTGTGAAAACCATTGAGATACATAAGAAGTGGGGACAGCTTCTGCTTACCGGTTCCATGGATTCCTATGGGAGCTGCTCATTGGTACAAGAAGCCAGTTCATGGAGGCCGTCATGTTTGACTATGAGGCTTTTGGCACAAGGTGCGCATGCGCACTGGGTACCTAAACATTAAGGGATGAAAGGGAATGGAAAAAAAAGGTTACATCTTCTTCTGTGGAGCTCAGAAAAAAATTGGTCTCTGAAAACTAATTCGTTTTGTGTGTTGTAATTTTAGAATTTAAAAGTACTGTACAAAATAGTATAATTTGGCCAGGGTAAAGTCGTAGGTATGAATGGAATGCAATGGGGAAATCTTGCTTTTTGGCACCTGAGGCTTATTAAACTAATACCTCCGGCAACCACAGGAGTTTGCGAGCTTCAGAGGGAATGTCAGTTGCTCACTGGTCTCCTGGTGAAAACCAGTGAACTTCTGAGGTAACAACGAGCGACGTTAGTTTAGCTAACTAATGACGAGCGATAGCTTGTTAAATTGAAAAACTGACCAAGCGCTAATCCGAGCTGTTTATCAACATTACCTACTAAAAATGGCTAAGTAGCCAGCGAATTAAAATGTTTAACAACTGGAATTTCACGATAGATTTGGGAAAGTTTACCTCAAGGATTTATTTCATGTTCGTCTCCTGTCAGGTTGACGTAGCAACAGACAACAGGTGTGCGGTTAATGTCTGAGAGCGTGACACAAAAGAGCGGGAGAGGAACCGCTACCTAGAGCGCGAGGCAGACGATCGCTTGGTGAAAGTACTGTGGAAAACCGCAGTTCCACCTGCTGTGATAAAGCGCTGTAGAGCAGAGACGGCTCTAGCCTTTTTATCGATTGCGGATGGTGGGGAGATTTTGTTTTTTGGCATATTCTCGCCCCGCCCTCATGCCTGGAACAGGCCCTGCTCTGGAGAATGATTTCCACAATTAGCTATACATAGTACAAGAAAAGCTACAAAAGACCGTGCAGCAAGTTATTTTTAAAAGAGAATTAATTTAGACTAAAATGTGAGGTATCCTCCACAATGGTGCTCTGTTATTTCCTAGGCTAGGCTACCCTGGAGGTAGATTTTTTTTCTCTCAAAACATCAATGCAAAAGAGAGTTGAGTTCTCAACTGACCTTCCTGGTTAAATAAAGGTCAGATGACTAAATAAAACATTTTGTGGTCCATAAATTACAAAAATAATGTCAGTAATAATTAACCGTCCATTACATATTCACCAGCAGCTGAGTCAATGACCCTGACATGAACATGGACAAATGTGTATTTAAATACTTTTTGCCTTCGCATGACCCTGATCTCAAACTACAGAAATATGAGCTGCTGCTGCTGCTGTGGTTGCTGTCTTCAGCACGGGTGTTATCAGACGTCACTATGGAATGCGTTGTGGTCGTGGGGCAGTATTTACACTCATTATCGCAGCATTTTTTAAATGCTTCCTGCTGATGGATCCGTGGCCTTCATGGGGGAGAAGAGCCCTGAGGCTAGAAAAACACAGCAGAGTTTTAAAAGGACGTCAACCTCACCAAACCAGTTTCCCAAAAAAAAAATTAAAAAACACCCCAGTTTCAGACATACCACTCCTTTAGTATATGCTCCGCTGCCCCTGACCCTGAGATTAGCCTGGACGAACTGCGCTAAAGGGAAAACACAGAGGCTTGAATAGGGGGATTAGTTAGCGTGATGCGGTTTGTTAGCATGACGGGAACGGCATGTGACTGAGCCGCCGGGTGTGGGCGACGCTTGGTTTGTGATTGTTGCTGCTGCTCTGTGCTCCGTGCGTGCATTGTGTGCCAGCAGCGGACACCCGACGGACAGAAGACTTCTGCGCTGAACTTCGTGGGGGTGGAGAAGAGGGGTGGGGGATGGGGGGGGGGGCACATTCCTTTTGGCTGCTTGGATGAAGAGGTGACAGTTGGCAGCTGGATAACCCCCCCCCCCCCCCCCCCCCCCCCCACCCCCCACCATGCCTGGCAGTCTGCCTTTGAAGATGAAGAGGTAGTGTTAAAACCCACAGCCCCCCTTCCCTCCCCACCCACAGCCAGATTAACACCAAACTCATCCAATTACCAACAGCAAACAGCCAACACCATTAAGACTGGGGGCCCTCTACTGAACCCTCTCCAGTACACAAACACTGCAACAACCACCCCATCCCTCCCATCCCATCGTCAAACAACTGTTACACGCACCCGCCATTCTGGCTCTAGTCCACACTCTGCCATATAGGTGCAGATAAAAGCACATAAATATAGCACATACACCTCTGTGCTCTATGAAGTGAGTGCATGAAGAAGACTTGATTCTAAATGTGTGAAACTTGATACTAAAAATAGTGTTAAAAATGTTGTCGATGTAGATCAAGGATGTCTCTGGTTCCTGGAGAGTTGCGGTGTCTGCTGGTTTTTCCACCGAGAGTCAGCGGCAGATTGGCCAAAGAATTTGTACGTGGTTTTTTTGTCTGTAAGTGTCTCATCTGTTGTCATGTTTTTGTGTTTTGTGTGGACCCCAGGAAGAGTAGCTGATGCTCTGCATCATGGGGATCCTAATAAAATCCTAATCCTAAATCCTTATGGTATCATTATACAGTTGTTTGTGCGTGAATAGACCACAGTGGTATTGATCATCCATTGAGAACCACATGCAATTTAACAAAAAAGGAAAAAATCTTAAGCAGGTAAATCCAAAAAGGGGTCACAGGGTATTCTCTGAACACTACATAAATCTGAGAGACCTGAATTCACCAGAGAAACAAGAGAGCAAGAATCGCAAGACAACAAAGAAGGTGACCTCAATAATCTGTTTGTGAAATACAAATGAACAAAAACCTTTCAGTATAAAAAACAATTTCCATATATTTTTAAAAAAAAAAACAAATAAACCCATAACAGTTAAAGACTGAAATATCTTTTTTCTTAGTCTAAGGCATCAACACCAATGAATACAGTATTTTTAGCAGTATAAAATAGACAGTTAGTATATCAGGCCTTGCTAGTATACAGCAAAGTTAGAGAGCATTTATTCTTTGTTCCTTCTTACAAACAATACCTCCATGTGACTCCTGAAACTGTATACAGAGCATATTACCTTTCCATGTGTTGCACACATCTTTGTTCCTAAAGTACTCAGTAACAATGGCAAAAATGCGTGTATTGTGATTTTTATTCCCAATTGTCTGGTTAACCTAAGAAGAGAAAACGATCTTGATGAAAGCGAGATATGTACTGAATATCTTCTTGTTTGGAGTTTTTATTGAGACAAAACATTTATAATTTCCATGTGAGAAACAAAAAAAAATTAAAATTAAATCACAGCTAGACAATGTTCACAGCTGATTAGAACAAATCTTGAATCGTTTTCCATTAAATTACACGCTAAACTTCACATCAGAACTTAGAAAAGGAAGGTGACCTGATTATCTGATGAACTTCACAATTTTCCCAATCAACTAATTTAAAAAAAATTCCCAACCAATTAAAAATTGTATTCTAAATTGCTTCCAATAATGAAACAAACACCTTTTTAAATCAAAAAAAAAAAAATCAATGCACAAAAGAAAAGGTCTCACAGCTGAATTTTAAATATTTCTATTTACAAATATTATTATATATCCCCATATTTTTACATTTATGTACAGTACATCAAAACATAAATCGCCCAACACAATTTGAACCACTTTCCCCAACAGTCTCTCAACATAAATAAAAAGATACGTAACACACGTCCCCTGGGTTAAATCGTGGAGACAGCAGTTGTTCTATAAACATTTTCTGTACATGTACCAGCAGTTGTTGTATCCTTAATTTCACAGATAAGTTTTCATACTTGTAAACCCTATACATTTGTGCAATTCACATTTATGACTCAGCACATTTTCGGCCTTATAGTAAACGATTTCCAAGGAAACGTAGAACCCAGGTTTTCTTTCCCTGTTAATGGTTTGGAACGCTGTTCTGTGCATAAAGCAGAAGCAAGTTCACACGAGCATGGCACTGTGTTGACGACGTAGGAATCGATTACGACTGGGAAACTTCTGTGAAGGGTTTACTGTATTAAGTGTGTTACGCCAAGCTGAAGGATACAGCAAATATTAATGTGTGCACACTCTCTCTTTTTCTCTCTCTCTCTCTCTCTGTCACACACACACACACACACACACACACACACTCACAGGCCCATATGAGAGGAACAGACGCACACGCAAACAAAACACCCTTGTTAACAAAAATGTGAGGTAGAGAGTTTGATTGGGACTCCTTCCAACATGTGTGGTCCATTGTACCACAGTATCAAGACAAATGTCTAGATACCAACTTTGACTCTCGACTCAAAGGAAATTAGGTGCATTCAGATAAAGTCTGAAATTAACTTGCCAAATTAATTTTGTAATTAACACCTGAATTTAATAAGCCAAAGTTGAGCACATATGCTGATTGAATCCTAGCAAAAGGTTTGTGTGGGTCAGTTCTTGGTCCGATGCTTTTTCTGCCATTTTCATTTTTTATTCAAATTGAGCTGCTACCTCTCTATGCAGCATACAGTCTTAGCACAAGACCCCCTCATGTCAGCAATTAACAACCTCACTAAATTAGTCAGAAACAACAACAGTCACAGTTTAAAAAGCACTGCAACAGTGAAGTTCCTCAAATGCTCTCAATTGTCACTGAAATATAAATAATAAATCAAAAGAAGTTTGATTGAAAAACTTCCTTCTTGTATGTTTCTTTGTCTTTTTTTTCTTCTAACAACTGATACAGTACATTTAAAAAATAATGTTTAAAACACCTCCAGGTCTTCTCCAAAACAAGGAGTACTTACTTGTCTTTGAATTAACTCAAAGTTAATGTTCAGCCCAATCAACCAAATAAGCCGCCACCCCCTTTGTATTTGTTCATTAATCTCTTCAAGGCAATTTGTGCATGCTATAAGATTTCCACTTTCTGTGCACAGACAAGGTCACTGTTAACAAGCTCCCACATGTGGGAGAGATCTGGGGGAAGCAGCTTGTGGACCACGATCATGCTCTTGAAGAAGCAAGGCTCTTTGTTCAATTTGCTGCTCTTGTTTTTCACCAGGCCAAAGGTCTTGAAAGCATTGTGTTTAATGGGGGACACCTGGACCACTTCCAGACACATGCCTAGGAAGACGTCATCAATGGGGTACAGGTCTAAGGTTTCGGAAGCCCCGTAGAGCTTCCTGGCCAGGGGACCGTCCATTAGGAACCCACCTCCACCGGCATATGGAGGGTAGTAGGTCTTGTTGTACAATGCCTGGGGGATGTAGTATTTGTTGTCCTTCTTTCGAATAGGCCTGGCCTTGAAAAGAACATCTCCCACAAAGAGGTTTCCCATTCTAGTGTCTCCCAGAAACTCAAAGATGTTCTGGATGTTGACGAAGACGTCATCGTCCCCCTTGAATATGTAACGCACCTGGCTGCAGTACGTGGAGAACCACTTGAGGAAGCTGGTCTCCTTAAGCGTGAGGTTGAAGAAGCTGTCCATGAAATCCCACTGCAGGATGTCGCCATAGATTTGGTCCTCATACTCCAGGAGCTTCTGGTGGTTGGCCTTCTCCACCTCATTGGACGAGGTCCCCAGGAGGAAGAGGGTCTTTATCCTCTTCCCGTCAATCTCCTGCTCCTTCCCCCAAGTGTTCCGGATGACTTCCCTACGGTCGTGCTGGGTGATGACGGACTTGACGACGATCAGCAGGTGCACCTCGCCTTGGCACTTCTCTGGGTGGTTCATGATCATGGGGAAATACCTGCAGTGTCTGTAGAGCAGGAACTGCTTGAAGTTTGGCTCCAGGCCGGCGAACCACTCCGTGCTGGAGAAGTTCAGGTTGGCGGTGCAGTTGGCGGATGTGACGTCCCAGGTCTGCGCCCCTCGGGCCTCCATCATCCGGGGGGGTTCTGTGGTGTGCTCCTGCTTCGGCTTCCTCGCTTTCCAAAAGCTGTTCGCCTTCAAGTAGACTCCCGTCTTCTGGCGTGCCCCACTGGACACTGCCTCTGGCTGGGGGTGCTGCCTCTCCATCTCAAACTGAAGCCCAGTGCCGACGTTTCCTCTCTGGACCATTGTCAGGGTCACCACAGCCAGGAAGAACATCAGGCTCAGCCTTCTGTATATCCTCCACCTTTCCCTCACAGTCATCCTACAGTCAAATATATATTTAAAAAAAAAAAAAAAAAAAAAAAAAACAAGCATTTATCAGAGATGTGACTTTTCTTATTTTCAAAATCAGAATACAGAAAAATACAGGTTTTTAAGACCATAACTCTCCCAGCTAGAGGTAGAGGTACTTGGGTATGTCATAAGTACACACACACACACACACACACACACACACACACACACACACACACACACACACACACACACACACACACACACACACACACACACACACACACACACACACACACACACACACACACACACACACACACACACACACACACACACACACACCAAGAGTGTCTCCCTCTGACAGCTGATAGCAGGAAAGAATGTTCAGCATTAAAGCAAAATACTAGTGACAGCAGAGACATCAGGATTGAAATGTCCGCCTCTGGTTCGAGAGAGCTCTGCTTTCTCCCATGAAGCCAAACGTGAAAGTTGACGTGAAATCCCAAAACCATGTGCCTCCTGCTAAAACTGACAAAACAGACTCTCTCTTGGTCCTTCTGAGAACGGTGAGGTCAGGGAGGTCTGGGGGGGAAAGGTTGCCAGATCTATAGCTTGTGGAATGATAAGGGGAATGGTACTTTCCAGAGAAAGATACGGGTTCTGCTTCAGCGCGATACCAGAGACCTCTGGCAACTCTGTGAAGCAGTCCATGCTCACGAACAGAGCTTGTATCTCGCTCACACAACGGCAGGGATCACTCAGAGGGACACACTGTTCTTCTGGATATCGGCGGACATTTTGGGTCAGTTTTTTCCAGCAGTTTGTGAGGGACTCGTCTGAGCGGCCTCAGGTCAGTATTCACTGCCATATGGATCCAGGAGCCCGAAGGCAAATCAGGTCCAATAAAATCAGGTCCACGCATGCTCACACTCGGAGTAGGAGGAATGTGTGTGCCATATCACAGCATTCCCCAGCACGCACGCATGCACACACGCACGCACACACGCACACACACAGCTGTTAAGAGTGCCAGAGGGGAACTCCCACCCCCATACTGCAGGTTCCCCCCATAACCCCCTGACATGGGGTCGCATTCAACAAAGTTAAGACCACAGGGAAGCACTCCCACCTAGATATTCCGCAGCAACTGTGCAAGGACCAATGGCAGCGGAGGGATGGCATGTAGTAGAAGTTTGACGCTCTCAACTTTTCATCGTTTCACTGTATCCCGTTTGGTGCTGAAGCTAGACAATAAATCATAAGAAAAAGAGTTATATACTGGTGAAAACCCACCAATAACAGGGGCAGGACAACTACTTTTGGACCATGACCCTCACTGTCCACGAGGAAAAACACAAGCTGTGATTACCTCAGCATCGCAAGCTAAAGACCAAGGTACCCAGCAGAGGGAATTTGATCTTACGCCTTTCAGCCTCTAGGGGGCGAATTTCTGTATAGCAAACTCACTTAAGAAGTCTGCTACACATTCTGCTGCACTTAACATTGAAAATTACTGCTGCAGCCAAATGCATAAAAGGTTCTTTTTTTCTTTCTTTTTTTTTTTTTTATTTTTTTTTTTTAAATGCCACGTTATGAATTTCTAAGCCTGCTGAATAGGTAACTGCAGGGATTTGAATCAGTACGAGATTTGACTGGCAGAGTTCTATCACTAAGTATCTCATAGCAAAAAGCTTGGATGGTGGGCAAGCCATTGTATCTCTGTTCAACTAGAAAGAGGATATGAGGTACTTCATGTAGCACAGAAACCCTGCTAATGATTCAAACAACCGGGTGACTAACGGTTGGGGACCTGGGCTAGCAACTCAGGGACTACATGTTCAATTCCCAGGTTGGGTACTGCTGTTGTTCAAGGTTGAACAAGCTACTTCACCTGAGTAATAATTAAAATATCCAGCTACATAAAGGGAGCTACTCAAGTGCTATATCAGGGCTGCCCAATCCTGTTCTTTGAGATCCACCATCCTGTAGGTTTTCACTCCAGCGCTAACCAAGCACCTCCTCTATTCAACAGCCAGAGATCTCGTTGAGCTGCTAATTTTATTTGTTTATTATTTAACCTTTATTTACCCAGGGTAGGGTCACTGAGCACGGATGCTCTTATCAGGTAACGCCCTGCTTCACACTCATGAACATTCACACCTGGTATCAGGTGTGCCAAGTTATGTTTGAAATGAAAACCTGCTGGATGGTAGATCTCCTGGAACAGGATTGGGCAGTCCTGTTACATTCAAATATATAAATAGCATCTGGATTGACAGCTGGTCTGGGTAACAGCATCTGGAAAAAAAAATTTTTTTATAAAATGTAAAAATGTACAGTTGCTGGAGGTGTGTGCCGAGCAGATCAGTGGCACTCGAGCTGAATCAACTCAAGTTAAATCAGCCAGAGCGTTCGCCCTGCTAGCTGACATCCATTACCTGCTGCGTTTCCACCACAGAGTCAAGCCAACGCAGGAAGACGAGAGCGAGGGGTGGAGATTACACAGGGGAGCTGGCACTGCAGACACTCAGAGAGGGCAATCATGACCCAGCGAAATAACCCGCGGGTGTGGGGGGGGGGGGTAGATACACGGCTGCAGTAGGGGGGGGGTAGTTACACGGCTGCAGTAGCGGGGGTAGTTACACGGCTGCAGTAGAGGGGGGGTAGTTACACGGCTGCAGTAGCGGGGGGGGGTTACACAGCTGCAGTAGGGGGTAGGGGAGGCAGTAGCGGGGGGTAGTTACACGGCTGCAGTAGAGGGGGGTAGGGCTGGTAGGGGGGGTAGTTACACGGCTGCAGTAGGGGGGGGGTAGTTACACGGCTGCAGTAGAGGGGGGGGTAGTTACACGGCTGCAGTAGAAGGGGGTAGTTACACGGCTGCAGTAGCGGGGGGTAGTTACACAGCTGCAGTAGCGGGGGGGGTAGTTACACAGCTGCAGTAGAGGGGGGGGTAGTTACACGGCTGCAGTAGGGGGGGGTAGTTACACGGCTGCAGTAGCGGGGGGGGGGTAGTTACACGGCTGCAGTAGAAGGGGGGGGTAGTTACACGGCTGCAGTAGCGGGGGGGGGTAGTTACACAGCTGCAGTAGCGGGGGGGTAGTTACACAGCTGCAGAAGAGGGGGGGTAGTTTACACAGGGCAGTAGAGGGGGGGTAGTTACATGGCTGCAGTAGCGGGGGGTAGTTACACAGGGTAGAGGGGGGGTAGTTACACGGGTGCAGTAGCGGGGGGGTAGTTACACGGCTGCAGTAGAGGGGGGTAGTTACACGGGGCTTGTATTTACACGGCATGCACGCATGCATTTCAGCAGCCTGACGCTGCTGTTTAAACGCACTTCATTTCACCAGCAGCCAGAATACAGGCCAATAGATTCTAAAGATCCTGCGCAAGCAGTTTTTTTTCTCTGACATGCAAAGTGTTCATTAAGCCAGATAAAGCATGTAAAAACATATATATATATATATATAAATATATAAAATTTGTTTTAATGC
The DNA here is from genome assembly GCA_025169545.1 of Anguilla japonica. Lineage (NCBI taxonomy): Eukaryota > Metazoa > Chordata > Actinopteri > Anguilliformes > Anguillidae > Anguilla > Anguilla japonica. Next base: position 2,695,546 of record CM045886.1, read on the forward strand.
AAGGTATGTCATTTCTAAAAGCAATAGGTCAGAAAATAAGTGTCTGTTCTGGCAATGAAGTTTCAGTCCCAGTCACTTGCCCATTTAACGGATCTATCATTAATTAGTTAAAACATAAATCACCAGTTTACTGGCGTGAGCAACACTGTTTCCAAAACACAAACACCAAATCTTTGTGTAGTGGGCAGGATAAAAACTTTGTTACCCTTTCTTCCTGCCAGGATGGAGTAATCATCGGCTTTTTACATTTAACATTTTTAATGCTGATTTGATTTAGATGCTCTTTTTAACTAGCCCAGAGGTTCAAGGAGAAGCCTGTTCAATATGTAGGCCTTGGTTGGCAATTCCATACTTAGGGCCAGGCAGCCTGTTACACAGACTGGAATAAAATAAAGTTTTTAAATTCAAAAAAAGATTGCTAAGATTAAAGGCATCTTTAGCAATCATTTTAATCGTCAAAATGCAAAGCAGCAGAAATTTCAGACGAACAGCCAAGGCCAGAGAAAAATGCCAGAGCTTTTTTCGAAAAGCAAAATTCAGTGACAAGAACATAACTGTTCCTATGCCACGGTCGTTGCCGTTATCGTCAGATGTGCTACACTCCTCTTCTGTGGAAACAGTGCTACACTCCTCTTCTGTGGAAACAAAACTGAAAGCTATAGCCTACAGATTTTAACTCAGTGCGAGTCTGAACCAACAGGATACGTTCCTACCGCCATCCCTCGAGGGAAATGGACCTGTAATCGGTGTTTTTTTATTATTTAATATAATGTACATGCTTCCGGATGTACTGCTCTAATGCCACTCTCTCTCTATAATTACATAACCATGGTAACTAGTGTTCGCGTGCATCGCGAAGTCACCCACAAGCTTCTGCCCACTGTCCGTGTCACTTGGCTCGATCAGGTTACTTCCTCTGACAGGAAGTAGCGGTGCCTAATGCAGCACTTACAGAAAGCACACATTAACTGGGCATCAAGTGGATATTTCTGTCTGTAGAGGGGTGTGGCCATCAACCAAAGGACAACCAGATATTTTTACCATAGTACTCCACTGGGGTACAGAGATTTATTCAATGTAAATATAGCATGGCTTAACATAAGGCTAACCTCACATTTAATTGAACCTTAAATTGTTCCTTTTCTGAAACGTTAGGATGTCCAAGCCACATATAATAAAACAAGTCCTGGTGTTAAATGATCTCTTTTAGCACAATTATGAGTTCAGAGACAATTTGTAGTCTATTTGAGTTCAAAGTACTCCGTCAAAGTATCCAATTAGCCCCCCGCCCCCCGAATCCCCCCTCCTCCCCGAAAAAAAAATTACGCGTGCAAATCATGTTGTTAGATGTTATTTAAAACTTGTGTTGATCACTTCTAGTAAGCGCATATAGACTAACTACCGTCTCAACCAAGCTGCAAATGTAGTTTTTGTTGTTGATGCATGCTAAATTGATTTGCGTCCCAGTGTGGAGAATGCGAAATGAATCCCCGTCAACAGGCTGCCAGCCTCGTGCTAACAGGCAGCGGCGGGCGGAAATTCAGCGTTTTATTCTGAGACTGGCAGGAACAAAAGGAGATGGAAGACACTCGGTCGTGGTGGGACTGAGTAACTTCTCAATAAAACGATAAAACACCATACGTGTTTCATGGCAGCTATTTGTGAAGTCTCAGACGAAAACTGAATGCTTTGAAGGCTCCACAAGTCTGGGGAAAAAACTGCCTTGTAGGGAATAATTAAGTGGGTAGCCTATTTCCTATAACTAATGAGGCAAGAGCCTAAAAAGACGAAAATAACGTTTCCCCCATTTCGAATCTTTTGTTTACCCATATGCACGCTTAATAAATAGCCAGATATGGAGGAACATGTTTAATTTGATATTCTTAATGAAGTTCCCCTTACGTGGCCACAGCTTATTGAAGACCCTGGATGCGCGCGAGGTGTTCACCACGCTTTATATGCAACTAAATAGCAATTAAAGAAAGATCACGCATTCACATCCAAAAAATTTAAATCGTTGATTAAAGTAGGCTACATAATTATTAAAAGACTGCAATTTGCTTGCGGGTGGACGTGCGGTGAATTAACAGTAGCAGATTAATGTAACGTGTTGCCTTTAAAAAGAACTATTTAAACTATAATTTAGAAAAGCATTTGATGCTAAAATAAAAGCGTACTGTATGCGACAGACCAATAGGCTATACTTGAAATGAAAACGTTCTCATTTGATTTATAAGGCCATATACTGGTTTAACCACAACGGCATAGAGGGTGGATCGTTAGAAATCAGGTTTTCCTTTTTTTCGGTTAATCCGAATAAACAAGTAAACAAGTTGACTAAATCACAGAAGCCAATTTTGGACACAAATTACCGTCCAAGTGTACGCTATTAATAGTGCGTTTCTCATTTAAGTAACCATATAGGATGGCCGAAGTAAACATATAGCATGTACATGTACAACTATTAACAAACATTTATGGAAACCAAGACACCCAAATCCGAAGCCCACATCTAAACCAAAATAGTCGATTACATTTTTAAAAACCCTCATCGATACTTCCAGGAACGTTAGTTTTCCGACTAAAAAAAGAAAAGAAATATCAGGCTATCAGAAGTGCTGCTAAAAGTTTATCACGGGAATACTCACTTTTTTTTTTTTTCAAAAAGACAACCTCGAGATGAACGCTGGCGAGTATAGGCAATTAGTTCACTAAATATAAAACAGGAATCCCGGAGACTTCGAACTCGCCCGCCTCGTCACTGGAACTGGAGCTGGAGCTGGAGCTCCGAGAAAAGATGTGAAGCGAATCCTTGCCGGTGAATTAAGAGCGTCCACTGCGCGCACGAGACCGTCCTTGTAGCGCAGCGGTCTCCATATGAAAAGGGGCGTAACCACAACCCCGTCTTATAAAGCATGAGGTAAAGCCCGCTAAATTACGTCGACGCAGATACAAACGGCCCTGTGATTGCGCCGCCCTCCCTACGGAAACAGCAAATATTGTTCATACACATTCATGACCATCTCTAGACGACGCTCTCGGTGCTCTTATTATCCAATGCACTTTCTGTAAATGACACAACATGAGGCGTATAAAGGAATCATAGTTTTAAACTACTGAAGACTATACGTTCTTTATTTTTATGTCATAAACTCAGAATAATTAATACAACAGCAGAAAATCATTGTTGATGGTAGATGCCATCGTTGTGCACTCATCAGATTGAAAAGGTTTTAATTGGTTGAATTTCTTGTTGTAGTGCCTCAGTGAGGTCAGCTGAGATGCAGAAGGGTTCTACAAGCTTCAATCAGTGATCTCCATTCCTGGTCCTGGAGAGCTGCGGGGTCTGCTGCTTTTCGTTGTTACTCGTTGCTTAATTGATCAATTAAAGCAGTCAATTACAGTTAACTCACTTTACCTAGTTTCTTGGGTCTGAATTGGTTGCTGATGTTAAGACAAAAACAAAAACTGGCAGACCCTGCAGCTCTGCAGCCCCTGGAGTGAAGATCACTGACTCAGATGTCCATAAATGTGAAATCTCATGATCATAGCCTGTACACTACATTTACATAAGTATGTGGACATACATTCTAATCAGTGTTTTCAGCTATTTCGGCCACACCCATCTGTAACAGGTGCATAAAATTAAGCGTACAACCATGCCATTTCTATTGAAAAACACTGGCAGTGTAGAATGGATCGTACTGAAGAGCTCAGCGACTTTCAGCATGCCATTGTCATGGGATGACACCTTTCCAACAAGTCGGTTTCTGCCCTGCCAGAGCTGCCCCAGTCAACTGTAAGTGCTGTAATTGAACTCTGGAGTTTGGGCTTTGGTTTGGGCATGGTTTCTCATGGTTTGGGCTAGGTCCCTTAGTTCCAGTAAAGGGAAGTCTTAACACTACAGCATACAATGACATACTAGAGAATAGTGCAATTCCAACTTTGTGGCAACAGGTTGGGGAAGGCCATTTCCTGTTTCAGTACGGCAATGCCCCCGTGCACAAAGCAAGGTAAAGAATGGTTTGCTGAGTTTGGTGGGGAAGAACTTGACTGGCCTGCACAGAGCCCTGACCTCTACCCCTTCAGACACCTTTGGGATAAATTGAAATGCCGACTGCAAGCCAGGCCTTAAACCCAACATCAGGTACCGACCTCACTAATGCTCTTGGGGGTGAATGGAATTCCCAACACCCATGTTACAAAATCTACTGGAAACCTTTCCCAGAACAGTGGAGGTTGTCACAGCAGCAAAGGGGGTCCAACTCCATATTAATCCTCATGGTTTTGGAATGAGATGTTTAACAAGTAAATATGGGTGTGATGTTCAGGTGTCCAAATACTTTTGGAAGTGTAGTATATCAGTGTATGAGCAATGCAGTTGTTTTGTAATGCAGAGCAATACTTATTTTTTTTTTTTTTTATTTCATTGTGGTAGAAACCTTTAGGTCACACAAATTTTAAAGAACGACTTGACAAAACACCACAGTGATTAAAAAAATGTTTTTTGAGTTGATGTTGCCATATAAAATGATCACATCGGAGAAGTCTTTTAAGGGGTTTTTTTTTTTAAGTCAACATGACAAAAAAAAAAAATCAGAAAAGACGAGACGACGTGTCTGAGGAAGTTTGTTTGTGTCTCTAGGGTTAACAGTTCATGACTTACGGGCAGTTTAAAGACTGGAATTTCAGTCGATTATGTCAGTGCCATCAAGCTGTCAAAGCCAGTGCCAAAATCACTTTGCGGCCATTTGCAGTAACCGGTCATCAATGTGCAGGTTCCGCTTTCAAAGTGTGGTCAGGTTTCATTAAAAAAAAAAAAAAAAAAACAAACAAAAAAAACAGCCAGCTGGTTTTTCCAGCCCTGGAAAAAGTGGTAGAAGAATTAGAAAACTAAAAAAATACAATTAAGTGTTCACATCTGCTGTGTTTGATGCCAATAATAATAATAATAAATAATAATAATTGTATTCTACAGATGCTGCTGCTACTGCAACTACTAACAAACACCAAAAAAATACGAAACTTTATTGTCCGCACAGCTACTTTTTTGGCTTTACCATAAAAAGACATAAAGAAACATACAAAAGCATGAAATGACAGTAAGCATTTAAAAAGACAATCCTAAATACAGCTACTTGGGCACTGACCTAAAAACCGCACTGCAGCAAAAACAAAGAGATACTCCTGCTGGTCTCTCGTTCCCATTTAGGGCCCTAGTAGCACTTAATATTAAATATTATTTGCCCCGGGAAGCTTATAACGTCTTCCTGATGCAAGAGTTCAAATTCCTTATGTGGTGGATGAGAGGAGTAATTTATATACATGCAGCTGAGCTGCTGCTGCTGCTGCTGCGGCTTCCCAGTTATTTTGGAAGCCATTTTAACTCTGCAGCTTATTCTTCCTCCCAGTGTTCAGATTTCCAAACCACATGATCATGTTAAAAGATGAAGAGCTTTCAGTAAGGCTTTTCTACACCATCTCCAATATGTTTTGACTGGCTCACTTCAAAATTATTGAGTCCACGGATAAGATGGAGCTGTTGTTGAACAGTTCTTAAAAATGATGTCCGTCTTAATCGTAATAGAAAGATCATTCGTCCAGACATGTGCCAAGATTCTTAAAAACATCAACTGTCTCAACCATTTGGCCATTGATCATTAGTGGCAGAGTCAAATCATAGCCATTCTGAATGACGAGCTCTTTTGTCTTACTGAAATTGATTTCCAGTGAGCTGGTTTGACACCAACGCAGAAGGGCTGACACATGATCAAAAATGTAATGCGATCAAAACAGAAACTTTCTCTTACCGTGTCATGTTGGTGTAGCAGGGCATCGAGAATCACATACTCAGCATAAATAAATAAGGTTTAAACCATCTCCCTGAAGCTCATTTGTGTAAATATAAAACAGAAAAGAGGTGATAAAATTCAACCCTGTGGTGTCCCCATGGCTCACCGTAAGGTCATGTGACATTTTGTCATCGACAGCGACCCTTTGACCCTTTGAGGGCGGTTGGAGAGAAGATCTCTGATACGGTGGATACTGCCTCCATTGACCCTGAGGTCCACATGCTCCTGCAGAAGAACATGGGTTTGCATCGAATTGAAAGCAGAGCTATAATCGATTGAAAGGACTCTGGCATAACGAGTGGGGGCCTGCAGGTGCCTCGCTAGGATGTTAAATAGGTCAGCTGTGCCACATCAAGTGCTTCTTTGGCTTATGTAGGCAAACTGTAGGCAGTATAAGCTATTGATACAGAGGATGTTATGGTCCTGCACTCAATCACACACACACACACACACTCACACACACACTGACGCACTCACATACATGCACACACACACACAGACATCTCAGGCCACCTGACCCAGGGGCTCTATATATAGAGTATATAGAATATCCTCACATTTATATGGCACTTTTCTGGACGCTCAAAGTGCTTTACAGTGAAGGCGAACTCAGCTCACCCACCACCAATGTGTAGCCCCCACCTGGGTGATGCACGGCAGCCATTTTGCGCCAGAAAACCCACCACACGTTAGTGAAGGTGGAGAGGGAGAGAACATTTGTGAGGTTTGATACCACCAAAGCTAGTCTTTCTGTTTTTTTTTTTTTTTTTTTTTAATTTTCTTTTGTACCATGAACCATTTCCTGTTAGGTTCCCGTCAACGCCACTTTGCTTAGGAAAACTCGTCAGTGGTTTCTCGAGCGTGCATTTCCTTGAGTAGAAGCAGAAAGCTAAGACCTCCCTCAGAACGGCCCAGAGCAATGTCACTGGCATTAATACACAAACAGGAAGCCACTTGTACAGGTAGGTGCCAATGATTCACTAACGCTGTTTCACGGCAACAAGCATAACAGAACAATGAACTTTTTTATAAAGATAAGCATGACTGTTTGGATATCTATACAATGTATGTGCATCACCCAGGGTATATACAGCATAAAAAGGGACAACACATGTGAAAGGAAAACAAAAACAAAACAAGACAACATGCATTTTAACACATTGTGGAAATAAATCTGACAAGACAAACTGTGTAGATGTCAGATGGGTATCCTGATGAAAGTACGATGTTTAGTCTGCCATTGGCAACATCACATGAATTTACCAGCAGTTAGCCTTTAAGGGGCCTTAGCCTTGGAGAACAGTTAACCTTTTAGAGCAGTTAGCCATTTTGAGAGCAGCTCTTACGTTCATTTTTCTTTTGCCACGTTTGATTGTTGTTGTCCAGTGCATTGGTAAAACCAGTCCCGGGAACCAGAAAATGTAATTAATTTTTCATGACATAAAACATTACATTACATTACATTACAGGCATTTGGCAGATGCTCTTATCCAGAGAGATGTACAAAAAAGTGTATAACCATAACTAGGAACAAGTGTGTCAAAAACCCTAGAGAGAAGTACCGTTCCAAGTGCAGGGAACAACCGCATAGTTTGATTTGGACCCTGTAGGTTAAACTGATTAACACCAACACAAACAAGAACAGCAACAAAGGAGTCTATGCAAAAATACAAGCAACAGTTGGCCTGCAGTCAGCGCACATCAAAAGGAAATTAATTGTTGTGCTTGCTGTATTTGTGTCGGGGATGCATACACTTGTTCACTTGACACCTGCTCTGCAAGATGAACCAGGCGTCTTCCTGGAGCAGGAAAGATTTGAGACCGCAGTCTCGAGCACATCTTGTGCCAAGGGTCAACCGCCTCTTAGCTGTCATGGTGAAGTCTGGTTCGGCCCAGTGTTCCAAAATCCGGTTCAGTTTGGCTTTTGACAAACGAAAAACAATGGAAATTTTTTTTTTTTTTTAAAGTTCTGGAGGTCAGTGGAATGACTCATTTTTCTCCGTCTTGGTGCGTGCGGTGAAGGACGAACCTGGAGAGCAGCGCTGCTGCCTGTCAGTGATGACAGGGCAAAACTGATGACTCCGGCATCGGCCAACGACGTCCAGAGGGCCAGCCAGCCACCGCGTGAGTGGCATTTGAAAGGAAAGGGGGGGGGGGGGGGAACTTAAAAACAGGAACGACTTAATCTGAACACGCTTGTGTTCTTCCTCCCCCCCCGCTCTCTCTCTCTCTCTCTCTCTCTCTCTCTCTCTCTCTCTCTCTCTCTCTCTCTCTCTCTCTCTCTCTCTCTCTCTCTCTCTCTCTCTCTCTCTCTCTCTCTCTCTCTCTCTCTCTCTCTCTCTCTCTCTCTCTCTCTCTCAATTTCCTGAACAGGGCCAGCTATCGTTTCCCGCCCAGGTGCATCCTGTCGTTCGCGGGACACTTTTTCCTTTTTCCCCCCTCGGATCGAAGCCCTGAATGGGGACAGAGCTCAGCGGGACTCTGCCTTTCTTCCACTGACTGACAATGACCTGCCAACAAACGCGCGCGCGCACACACCCACACGCACACACACGCACATAAGCACTCACACACACACAAACACACACACGCACACACGCGCGCGCGCACACACCCACACGCACACACACGCACATAAGCACTCACACACACACACACAAACACACACACGCACACACGCGCGCGCGCACACACCCACACGCACACACACGCACATAAGCACTCACACACACATACACACATGCCTCTGGCACCATAGATAGCTGTGTGTTCTGGTTCGCCCATTTAGATTGGGGTAATTTAAATTTGTGCTAATACCCTAATCACATTTTCTTTGACATTTGTGGAGGGGAGGGCAGGCCGAATTCTTAGTAACAATATAATATTGTATCCAATTCACTGTTTCTCTCTCTAAGGCCATAATCTAAACACTAGACAGCTGGCAGTATATTCATAAATGTATACTTGTACACATGTGTTTGTGTAAATGCCCTGCATGTACATGCCTGCCTAATGCATAATATCTTTTTGCCTTCCTATTATAATAGTTAGAGGCATATTGAGTATCATTCCACATCACTGTAATTTTATATACCCTCCATGTACTATGTTTTGCCGATAGACAAGTCACAGCAATAAATCAAAGTTGTAATGAAGTGAGAGTGAGACAGAAAGAGAGGGACAGAGAGAGAGAGAGAGAGAGAGAGAAACTGAGAAACTTTTCCGCAATTTGAGAACAAGACCTGTAGTAAGTAAAAGGCCCTCAGAACACAGGACAGCTGAGCGATTTGGGACCGTGTCACATTTCACACTCCCGGTCTAGAATAAACACGTGCGCTGCCCTAACTCAATTAGCACTCTCTGTCCGACAAACCGTACTACAGGGTTACTGCAGTTCAAGTAGCTCCAGTTCTTTACCATAGAGTGACTGTTCCAGTTCTTTACCATAGAGTGACTGTTCCAGTTCTTTACCATAGAGTGACTGTTCCAGTTCTTTACCATAGAGTGACTGTTCCAGTTCTTTACCGTAGAGTGACTGTCCCCTTAAATCACACAGTACATTAAATCACAGTACGTTACACTGTATACTGTTGTTCGCTTCTTTTATTAAGGATTCGACTTTGTTCTTACCGTCTTTTCTTAAAGCAGTAATTAAACAAAGTGTTTTTTTGTTTTTTTATTTGGCAGTGCAACCACTTCCCATGTATATTTTAAGCATTGTTTTTGTCAAGTTTGTCACTCACCCCAAAATCCGTTCGTTTAAAATGAGCACATACCAAACAAGCAGGAGGTTGTATGTAAATCAGCGTTGCTTTAGTCAATATGCATGCCAAGGTCACCAGTAACCTGGACAGGACACAGTGTTCCAGGTGACAGAGAAACAAAAAACAGTGTTGTCAGGAACTGCAGTTACATCCAGGAGAAACTCCCATAATGCACGGTGTCCGGTGGCTGCCGGTGGGGTACTGTTTTTAGGGAAACCCTTAGTGGAAGAAACTTCCGAGTTGGCCTACAAAAAGACATCATCACTGTAACACTCCACTGGGTGGTAAAATATCTACTGGATAAGGACATCTACTAAACGCAGATTTTTCACTGCAAAAAAAACAAGCGTTAACAAGCATTTTAGTCTTTAATCTTTCATCTTAAACTTTCTCTCAAGTAGAAAACACCAGCTTGTTTTAAGATATCTTTTCCTTGACAAGTGAATTTGTCTTATCCCCATTGGCAAATACTGAAATGTGTCAAACTGTTTCACCTCATTGGCAAACTTTTTGGCTCACTCAGCAAAAAGTCTAAATATAAGACTAAAATGCTTGTTAAGACTGGATTTTCCTGGTGTTCCTGGAAATTTGCACACTCGAAAAGGCTTCTGGTAACAGAATCCCAGGGATGTCCAGCTGACACACCGCATGCTTGTAATGCTATTTCCATTTATAGCCGAGCGATAATATAGCTGCCATGCTAAGTGAGGGCTTAAAGTGTTCGCCTGGCAGGCAGGGAACGCCGCAGTGCACGGACACAGGGGCAGGGTTTACGGCTGAACGCCAGTCGGAGAACGAAACACAGCGTTTCGCAGTCACTCGCAACGTTTAGTAATTGTTCTTCATTAATAATTAAAAACTTTTTCGGAAGTGTGTTGAACTGTTAAGTCATATTTGTGCAATGTCACATTGTTTTTAAAAAAAAAGTTAATAATAGTAATTATTGATTATCATTATAATTATTGCAATATACTGGAGTATAGTTACACTTATTGAATGCTTTCCCTCAACATGAGTGAGTATCAAAGTCTGCCTCGGTATTTATAGCTACAAGCAAGCGCATGTGTGCGCACACACACACTCACACATACACACACATGCATGCATATGCACACACACACACACACACACACCAGCATGTGGACTGAAATATAATGGTGTGAAACTCTCGCACCCGACCCACGAGCCGCAGACTTCACAGGAACACACGAGGTTGCCTTTCTCTCTGCCCTTCTAAACCACAGACAGTCTCGCCATGTCGCGCTCTCTCCAGCACCCCCACAACTTGCCATTCGACAAAAGGAACCTCGCAATGTCAACAGGCGCGGGGGACGTTTGACATGTTCGACAAGCCGGCCCCTCACTCAGTGTCCAGGCCTGTACTTCTCCAAAAATGGCCGCCCTATCGACTGCAAAGCGCAGTTTATTCACCGCACCCCACCCCCCCCCGAAAAACGCTCATTGTTAATCATTTTCGATAAGAGTGTCTGGTAATGGGTTATGCTAAGACCTGACCTCATCTCGACAGCGAGGGCTGTCACGGCTCGTTAAAGCCGAGCTAGGCTACGATGATAAGGACGTGGACTTCAGGGCTCAACGGGCAGCAGTGCAGCACAGGGGCTAGGGAACAGAGCTTTTAACCTAAAGCTGTAGGTTCGATTCCCAGCTGGGAAACTGCGGTTATACCGTTATATAAGCTACTCAGTCTGAATTGTGTCAGCAGGGCTGCCCAACCCTGTTCCTGGAGATCTACCATCCTATAGTATTTCACTTGAGCCCTAACAAAGCAAACGTCATCCAACAGCTAGAGCAGGGCTGCCCAACCTTGTTCCTGGAAAACTACCATCCTGTAGGTTTTCACTCCAGCCCTAACAAAGCACACGTCATCCAACAGCTAGAGCAGGGCTGCCCAACCTTGTTCCTGGAGATCTACCATCCTGTAGGTTTTCACTCCAGCCCTAACAAAGCAAACCTCATTCAACAGCTAGAGATCTTGTTGATCTGCTAATTAATAGAATCGGGTGCCAAATTAGTGTTGGAGTGAAAAGCTACAGGCCGGCCGATCTCCAGGAACGGGGTTGGGCAGCCCAGTGTTTCAGAACATGTCCATCTGTATAAATGGATCCTTTTCAAAAAGCGTTTATTAGAGCTGTGGATTAAAGTGGCTTTCATCACTGCCGTACTTTGGATGAGAGCGTCTGCCAAGTAACTCATGTAATGCATCAATAAAAACCCCTTTATGCATGCACAACTATTGCATGAAATGCATTCTACAGAGTCAAAGACCGAAAAAGAACTTAAATAATCGTTTAATTTGGAAGATTAATGGTGAGGTTACTCACCAGTATACCATTAATAGTAGCGTGTTGGTGAATACATTTTTTTTTAATATACAGTATTGATATCCAGTATATTCTAGCTGTGTTAAGCTGCATCTCTAAGAAGACACACCTGCTTGCTATACCAGTAAACTGGCTAAACTCTTAACAAAAAAAGTTATCAACACTTCACAAAAAATCCAGCAGCACATGCACACCATTCTACTTCAGTTACAGAAAAGATGGTCTGCATGCATGTTTCAATAAAATAAAAAATAAAAAATAATAACCAATATTTTTACGCAAATATGTATTCTGTACGTAGCCTGTTACTGCACTACACATAAAGTTATTTTTCGAAATTGTTTGGATATCTCTGCGCTGACTCAGAAGCGTGGGGATAAGCGGATTGGCCTGGTCTCTATATGGGTAAGGCACACAGCTGACCGAGCGCCAACGATCCTGAGAACACTGTGGGCAGCAGCACACTGGAGACTATTATTCAGAGCCATCCCCCCCCCACCCCCCCCTCGCCCGACCCCCCCCACCGCCAAACCACAATCACTCACTCTGAAGGGCTGGGCTGCAATTGACTGTACTTCTCATCCCTTAATGACACCAGTGTCATCACAAACACAAGGCGGGGGTGGTGGGGGGGCAGGGAGGTCAACTGCAGCGTGCTGCTTAGCTGGAGTTTCAAACCTCCAGTTTAAACTCCCTAGACCACAGAGCTGCAATGTAAACACACTGGAGTGGCTCATTCTTATTTTTGGCAGATCCCTAGAGAGGTGTTCCAGCTGTGATGAAGCTCTGTGGTGTCGGGGTTCAGACCTGAGGTTCAAACTCCAGATAAGCAGCACGCTGCAATTGACCCGGGATGAACCTAGGCCTCGTAACTAAGCAACATGAGAACCAGGACCAGGAAATACAGTTTACCCTGATACTCATCACATAATACACTGGGGTTATTTCACGGGGGTGTGTGCTGTTATAACACAATCTGATTCCACATGCAGGCTGCAGCTAAATGTTCAAAATTCATTTTGGAAGACCATTAAAAGATTTATTGAAAATTATCCAGATATGGTGTTAGACATGAAATCTGAAAACGTTGTGTCTAACATGCTTTACTACATGATCACTCTGTTCAATGTTTTTATTTCACTGGTAAAAATTATTTCACACAAAAATACCATAATGACAGAGTTTGCTTTACAGAATTGCCACCTTTTTAAAAAGAAAATGTATAAGATCACTGCCCATAGAACAGATACGTACAGTACATGTCCCAGGTATCCAAACCCCAATTTCCTCCTTCCAGATCAGCCAGAATTGTACTGAAAATCATGTGACAAACAGAGACGTCAGTGATTGGTCCAGTCAGGATGAGAACCACAGAGGAGAGCTGACTGCATTATGACACGCTTGTTGGTGTTTTTGCGTGTAAATGAATGGAAATTTCCACAGGGCCAATCGCAGAGAGATAGGCATGGGGAACTCTCTTTGGTTCCAGTGAGACCATCCTGCTGCAGTAACGAGCTGGTCTCACGGGCAGTACTTCTTCAGAGCACACACGTTTACGGGAAGATGTCCCCTGAGGAAGGAAACCGCTCTCGTTGTCTTTTACATGACACGTCTTCCTTCGTTCTCCCTTTCAGTGGCTGAGGCTCTGTGATGTGGTTGAGTGATGGAGGGACACGTGCGCTACAGAACAAAAGCTGTTAAAGACAAGGTCAAGGGCAGGGGCAGGGGGAGGGGGGAGGGGGGAGGGGGGGGAGGGGGGGGGGGGGGGGGGAGGTATTTCCTCTTATACACGCACTTCCCCTCTTTACCCCGTTTGTTCTGATACAGGCACCAGCATATTTCCCCCATGGCTTCCCCCCACAGCATTCTCTTTCCCCTTTTCTTTCTCTCTCTCTTTCCCCCTCTCTCTCTCTCTCTCGTTCCCTCTGACTTCTCTCTACCTTTCCCTCTCTCTCTCTCTCTCTCTCTGCTTGGTTCCACACAGCCAAGTTCTGCTGGATACAAAACCTGCAGATGCCCACCTGAGCACAGCGCCTTGATGCTTCGGCAGCGTTTAAGTCCCACACCCTCCCCCCCCCCCCCCCCCCCAGCTCAGCGCCTCGCCCTGAAAACCCCCCCCCCCCCCCCCCACCCCCCCCCCCCCCCCCCCCGCCCTCCCGCCTGCCCCCCACGCCCCCTGCCCTACCCCCCCCCTGCCCCCCACCCCCCCCCCCAGGCAGCGGCGCTGCCGTACGCACACACACCCTGCCCCTAACCCCCCCCCCCCCATACGCACACGCACACACACACACGCACATGCAGAAACAGCAGGTGGCTAAAGATAACAATGGCCACGCGGTGACTCCATCCGGCCTTCCTGCCGGAGGGCCCGACCCCGGGTCCGAGCAGCAGCGTCATCGCGCCGCCCGATGACAGAGTTACAGCCCCGTTCCAGCTCCACAGGGAACAATGGGCTCTGCTGTTCATTTCGGTTTCTGTTGTGTTTGGGTTCGCTGCCACATTTTTTTCAATTTTTTTTTTTTTTTAAACAAAAATCCCAGATAGACTCGTCCCAAAAAATCTGGTGTACAGTAAACACAAAAACAAAATGGATTTCCTAGGTACCTCAGACACAAAGACGGTGAACCTCGATCGAATTTCCGGGTCAGGCGAGGCCCGAGGACATGAGGATGAGTAAAATAGGCGAGCTGAATGAGCTGAATCCTCTCAGAGCCAGGCCAGCGAATTATCCCCCATGTTAACTGGCTCTCCCCCGCCATCTCAGCAGACGTGCACCAGCCGTGCAGCTGCAAAATGGCCGCCACGCATCACCCAGGTTGCGTTAAACGTTGGTGGCGAGTTTCCTGCCTTCGCTATAAACGGCTTTGAGCTAGTATGTGTGCAGCGAGGGACCAACACGTGCAATCACAATCTACCCAAACCTCCCCCCTCCAGTCCATGATCGAAACACACAACAGGAAGTGACCTCACACACGACAGGCATGTTGTCTGTGTGTTCTGGCAGGCACAAAGAGTGCTCTGTGGATGGAGGCAGTGGTTCGGCTGTTGACTGAAGCCTCTGTTCTTTCATTTCTCAGGGAAACTCTCAGCTACGCCAAACAAAAAAAAACAACGAAGAAAAACAACGTCGCGAAGAACAAACGTGGGAACTCTGTTCGAACTACAGCCCCATTTCACTGATGACAGTGGATGTGCTGGGGGCTTAGCATGTTGTTTAAATAGTCGCAATACTGTGAGCGGCGTGTTTGTTCAGCGATGACTCCACTTCTGAAAGAAATGCAGTCAGCTTTATAGCAATATACTGCACATATGAGCACTGCACAATGTATGCTAACTATATTTACAAGCAGTGTAATATACTGTAATATATATGCCATATTTTGTCACAATATCCTTATTTTATTTCAATATATTTTCATTGTATTCCTGACACCAACACTGCAGCGTACTGAATGAATACATTGGATAGTCGTGAAGAATGTCCTCTTTCACTGCCTTACAAAAAGTTTAAAAGACACACCTTATCTTGCTCGGATCATAAAACGTACTTCATTTTGATAACTCTTGTACTAAGAGTTTGTATTTGCATTGCATTTGGAAACCAAAGCACAAAGATATAGGAGACCTTTTTCTACTGCACAAATTTTATTGTAAAAAATAATGCAATTCATAGTTATTAAAAAAACATTATCACAAACACACATACACACACAAAAGACAAAAAAAAATGCACTGGCATGACTGTGCAAATGCTGTTTGTAACCATAGTATGAGATATGATTTCAGTTTTTCTAACATTCAAATCACAAATTAAATCCAATTTCAAATCAAATTAACAGCCAAAAGCAAAGCACTTTTTTAATGGAGAGTGCATAGAGTGCTTTTTACAGAACGTAGAATAGAATGTAAACGGAATTTAGAATGGAACATTAATAGAATGTTGTCAAACTACACATGTTGCCGCCCAAAACCATTATTCTTCCTAAAACACTATAGAGAGGGTGTAATGCACTTCCCCCCCAGTACCACTGACCAATGCAAATCTGTGAGACAAGCCAGAGTGACTTTGGTAGGCCTGGCTGATAGGCTGATATTCTACGATGCTGCACTATTGGTGTAAACCTGACCGGCACACGAGGGTACTGCGAGCTTCACTCACACGAGAACAAACACAGCCGACCTCCGCGGAACACGATAAGGAGGCCCATATAGCAGAGCCTAAAGCAGACAGTGCAAACATCCATTTTGCCAAAACAGACATTCCCTTCACAAACAGGATATAAAATAAAGACACACACACACACACACACACACACGGACGATAAGCGGCTCCCGGCAGAGAAATCTTTTCCAGAGGCCATTCCAAACGGCCATTTTCTCTACAGCCTGAGTCAGCACGGTCGTTTCTAAAAAAAAAATGAGACACCGGATATCGCAGAAATTCAACACACAAAAGGTATTAAAAATGCCAGCGGATTGAAAGAGGAAGAATGAGAAACTGGGGCTTCCATTGTGCGGCTCTGAGGATTAACCTGCAGCGGGGCGACGAGCGAGGGCTCCTGGCGGGACTGACGGGAAGCAGCGAGGAGGAAGCCTGACGGCGAGCACGCACACAGGCGATACCTGTGCCACACCTGCGCTGCACCTGACCCATCCCACCTGAGCGCACAGCTCAGCGCTGCCCCGCCCCCGTTAGACGGCTCGAAATGTGCCCGCGAGCACTCGCCACTGACAATAAAATAAACGCTGTTCCCTTTCGCTGAAAATGACCCAACGACTGTTCCTCATTAAAATCTAAATAAAAAGCTTATTAAACACGTATTACACATACACTTACTAAAATTCATAAATAACAATGATATTGAAAAGTGGGAATACGCAGACACTAGCTACAGCCTGAAACGTACATCATGCATATGTATAATGACAGAATGCACACAGATGGGTTTAGTGTTAAACGATGAGAGTTCGCGGGGCATCCAAGTCCCCGATGAAACAGAACAGGATCAGGCACGCGGGAGGTCATCCCAGCGGCGTCCGACACCAGGGCTCATCCAACCCTTAACAAGCCCCACCCCCCGCCCCCCCCACCCCCCTCCTCGCCTCAGCAACCACGACACATTCATGGAGAAAACTGCGAGTTAATGAGTGAAATACAACCTCATCTTAAACAGAGAGAGAGAGAGAGAGAGAAAAAAGAAGAGAATGCTGAAAACGGAGGGAGGGTGGAGGGGACGAGGTGGTAAAGCTACACC
Organism: Anguilla japonica; assembly: GCA_025169545.1. Lineage (NCBI taxonomy): Eukaryota > Metazoa > Chordata > Actinopteri > Anguilliformes > Anguillidae > Anguilla > Anguilla japonica. Next base: position 2,712,759 of record CM045886.1, read on the forward strand.
CAGAGCTCCTGGATGGAAAGCGCTCGCTGTGATTATTCAGTGAGAGGGTTGGGTTGCAGGATCGGGGGGGGGGGGGGGGGGGGGGGGGGGGCTGACAATCCCGCATATTGTTCTGCCCCCGAGACCCCCCCCCCCCCAAATACCGCCGCCGTTGCCGCGGTGACCCCGCGTGCGGCCCGCTCGTCGGGTTTCAGGAAGCTGCGTGCGTGGCGGACGTTGGCGGGAAGGACCCGGCCGGGGAGAGACACGGGACCTCACTTCCTGTGTGACTGGCTGCCTGAGGGGAAAAAGAGGGGGGGGCGAAGGGAGGCCAGATCAGGTTTTACCCAAAATCATTCATCAGTGGATTAAACTGGCTTCACAATTAAGTTATCTACTTAAGCTTAAAAAAACAAAACTCAGTGATCCTGAATCTTTTCAGGTGTTCACAAGTTAATTGCTAATTAAGAACTACACCTGTGTCTGGCGTTCTGATGGCTGTTTGAAACACTGAGACTGACAGCTGTCTGAAACACTGAGACTGACAGCTGTCTGAAACACTGAGACTGACAGCTGTCTGAAACACTGAGACTGACGGCTGTTTGAAACACTGAGACTGACGGCTGATTGAAACACTGAGACTGACGGCTGTTTGAACAACTGAGACTGATGGCTGTTTGAAACACTGAGACTCACGGCTGTTTGAAACACTGAGACTGACGGCTGTTTGAAACACTGAGACTGAGGGCTGTTTGAAACACTGAGACTGAGGGCTGTTTGAAACACTGAGACTGACGGCTGTTTGAAACACTGAGACTGACTGCTGTTTGAAACACTGAGACTGACGGCTGTTTGAAACACTGAGACTGACGGCTGTTTGAAACACTGAGACTGAGGGCTGTTTGAAACACTGAGACTGACGGCTGTTTGAAACACTGAGACTGAGGGCTGTTTGAAACACTGAGACTGAGGGCTGTTTGAAACACTGAGACTGACGGCTGTTTGAAACACTGAGACTGACGGCTGTTTGAAACACAGACTGACGGCTGTTTGAAACACTGAGACTGACTGCTGTTTGAAACACTGAGACTGACAGCGGTTTGAAACACTGAGACTGAGGGCTGTTTGAAACACTGAGACTGAGGGCTGTTTGAAACACTGAGACTGACGGCTGTTTGAAACACTGAGACTGACGGCTGTTTGAAACACTGAGACTGACGGCTGTTTGAAACACTGAGACTGACGGCTGTTTGAACAACTGAGACTGACAGCGGTTTGAAACACAGACTGACGGCTGTTTGAAACACTGAGACTGACGGCTGTTTGAACAACTGAGACTGAGGGCTGTTTGAAACACTGAGACTGAGGGCTGTTTGAAACACTGAGACTGACGGCTGTTTGAAACACTGAGACTGACGGCTGTTTGAAACACTGAGACTGAGGGCTGTTTGAAACACTGAGACTGACGGCTGTTTGAAACACTGAGACTGACTGCTGTTTGAAACACTGAGACTGACGGCTGTTTGAAACACTGAGACTGACGGCTGTTTGAAACACTGAGACTGAGGGCTGTTTGAAACACTGAGACTGACGGCTGTTTGAAACACTGAGACTGAGGGCTGTTTGAAACACTGAGACTGAGGGCTGTTTGAAACACTGAGACTGAGGGCTGTTTGAAACACTGAGACTGACGGCTGTTTGAACAACTGAGACTGACAGCGGTTTGAACAACTGAGACTGACGGCTGTTTGAAACACTGAGACTGACGGCTGTTTGAAACACTGAGACTGAGGGCTGTTTGAAACACTGAGACTGACGGCTGTTTGAAACACTGAGACTGAGGGCTGTTTGAAACACTGAGACTGACGGCTGTTTGAAACACTGAGACTGACGGCTGTTTGAAACACTGAGACTGAGGGCTGTTTGAAACACTGAGACTGAGGGCTGTTTGAAAACACTGAGACTGACTGGGCTGTTTGAAACACTGAGACTGACGGCTGTTTGAACACTGAGACTGGGGCTGTTTGAAACACTGAGACTGAGGGCTGTTTGAAACACTGAGACTGAGGGCTGTTTGAAACACTGAGACTGACGGGCTGTTTTGAAACACTGAGACTGACGGCTGTTTGAAACACTGAGACTGACGGCTGTTTGAAACACTGAGACTGACGGCTGTTTGAAACACTGAGACTGACGGCTGTTTGAAACACTGGACTGGGGCTGTTTGACTGAGACTGACGGCTGTTTGAAAACTGAGACTGACGGCTGTTTGAAACACTGACTGACGGGCTGTTTGACTGAGACTGACGGCTGTTTTGAAACACTGAGACTGACTGACGGCTGTTTGAAACACTGAGACTGAGGGCTGTTTGAAACACTGAGACTGACGGCTGTTTGAAACACTGAGACTGACGGCTGTTTGAAACACTGAGACTGACTGTTTGAAACACTGAGACTGACGGCTGTTTTTGAAACACTGAGACTGAGACGGCTGTTTGAAACACTGAGACTGACGGCTGTTTGAAACACTGAGACTGACGGCTGTTTGAAACACTGAGACTGACGGCTGTTTGAAACACTGACTGACGGCTGTTTGAAACACTGAGACTGACGGCTGTTTGAACACTGAAACTGTTTTGAACAACTGAGACTGACAGCGGTTTGAAACACAGACTGACGGCTGTTTGAAACACTGAGACTGACGGCTGTTTGAACAACTGAGACTGAGGGCTGTTTGAAACACTGAGACTGAGGGCTGTTTGAAACACTGAGACTGACGGCTGTTTGAGACTGACGGCTGTTTGAAACACTGAGACTGACGGCTGTTTGAAACACTGAGACTGACGGCTGTTTGAAACACTGAGAAAGCCTCTTTATATTCTACAGCCCGAGGAAGGTGAATGACCGAAACGTTGTCGCTGCTTCATTTGCTCAATAAAATATAGAGTATAAAAACATGTTACATGTTATGTTGAGAGTCTGGGAACTGCATCTCTCATATATTCGTCCCCAGACTCTGGAATGGCCTCCCCCCAGACTCACTCACCTGTAAAGCGTCTTTGAGATTGTGAAAAGCGCTATATAAAATGAATTTATCATTATTGTTATTATTATTATCCTATAAATTAGTGGTGTACAACAAGGATCGATACAACATTTACCCACAAATCCACCACCCAAATCAAAGCAGAAGCTCTTATCCAGAGACAGTGAGAGAGCATTAGCGTGCGCCTTCACTCAGGGATTCCATTCACCTTGATGGAGGGACAGGCCACACAGTGCCAACGCGCCGCTGCAGCTGGTGCAGAATGGGAGGGCGTTTTATTTACCGGATGCATTTATGCACCTAACATCTCAGCTCACGGGGAGGACGGCATTCGCCGTTTGAAAAGCAGGTCGTCAGAACAGCTGAGCGCGAGCCGCACATATCGGGATGTTCAGATGTTGCGTGTTTCTATGCCTCCGCGACGGCACAGCCCTGGCCGGAGGCATTATATTTTCGGGTTGTCCGTCCGTCCGTCCGTCCGTCCGTCCGTCCCGATTCTCGTGAACGCGATATCTCAGGAACGCCTTGAGGGAATTTCTTCAAATTTGGCACAAACGTCCACTTGGACTCAAGGATGAACGGATTAGATTTTGGTGGTCAAAGGTCAAGGTCACTGTGACCTCACAAAACACGTTTTTACCTTGAGGGAATTTCTTCAAGTTTGGCACAAACGTACACTTGGACTCAAGGATGAACTGATTAGATTTTGGTGGTCAAAGGTAAAAGGTCAAGGTCACTGTTTTTACCTTGAGGGAATTTCTTCAAGTTTGGCACAAACGTCCACTTGGACTCAAGGATGAAATGATTAGATTTTGGTGGTCAAAGGTAAAAGGTCAAGGTCACTGGCACCTCACAAAACACGTTTTTGTCCGTAACTCAAGAATTGCATACGCTAATTATGACAAAGTTTCACACAAATGTCTAATAGGATAAAATGATGACGTGATGACCTTTTATATCCAAACGGTCAATCCAGCCAGGAAAAGGAACCAGGGAAGGAGTGAATTATCACATGCATGAAGCCTTTCCTCCTGGCAAGACTCCATTGTTTAGAGATTGTACTTGCGTGCCCTTTCAAATGCAAGCTCTCCCCCAAGACTTAGATACTGAGAGCCATTGGAAAGCAACCCTGGGTGACTAGAAATTATAATATGTGAAGAGTCATTGATCTAGCCAGGAAAAGGAACCAGAGAAGGAGTGAATTATCACAACCATGAAGTCTTGATGAAGTGATGACATTTTATATCCAAACTGGCTACTGGTTGGCGGAGGAATGCAACCGCGAGGCGGTATTTCTAGTTTGGACCTGTCATCAAACTCAACCACTGCATCAAGACCAAAAATATGCTTCTGGACTGAATCCAGCTGGAATCAAACGAGGACAAGACAGTCGTGACCACACCTTAAAGGCACAACCCATCATTGGCAACAACCGAACGGAACAACATGGACAGTGATTGGTGGAAACTTTCTAGTTTTACTTCCGGAATCCTGTTCTGGAATAAAAAGGAAGCAGGCGGAAAGTATCCACCAATCACTGTCCGCGTTGTTCTGTTGATCGACGTGGTTAAACTGGTGGTTACCAAAGTAACCAGTAATGGGCGGAGTTCCTCTCTTTCTGAACACAGTAAGGCGATTCATTGGCTGTCTTGCTCTGTTATTTCTCTCTGGATGTCAGCCAGCAGGAGGAGATGAGGCAGCAGAGATGGGAACCGGGATCCGGGAACGGTCCCATCGGACGAGCGCAGTGGGGGTGCTTTAAAACGACCGCTAGCCCACCTCCCGGCAGGGCGGGGGTGGGGATGGGGGGGGGGGGGGGGGAGGGGGGGCAGGGCACGTCGCTGAAACGCGCCACAGACGGCCGCGATCGATAAGCCTCCGATCCGGAGCCGGCGTTCCCGACGGCGTTCCGGTAACGCTCCTGCCACGGCCGCGAGGCCGTCGCTCCCGGTAACGCTCCCGCCACGGGCCCGAGGCCGTCGCTCCACAGACGCAGCCGAGCCGCCGATCTCATCAGACCCATGAAAGCGGCGGGCGGCAGCGGAAGGCCACACCGCGCGGTAATCGGAACATTAACCAGTGCGCCATACGGGCGCCGGGGGCCGGTCCTCTCCATCACTGAACCTCCTTGGGGGGTGAGCAGGGGGGCGGGGGGGGGGGGGGTGAACCCTGCGCTGCTCAGACCTGCTGCTGCTGCTGTGGCTGCCACACCTGCACTCACAGACAGGAAATGCGCTCTCCAGCCTGTGACAGGATGTGAAGGATAGCGTTAGCGCTAATGCAGCGCGTCTGTCTCTGTTTCCTCCCACAGAGAGACGGAATCGCACCGCGCTGGGCCGCAGTGTGTTAACACACACCGCACGTAAAACCCCGAAACTCTGCCTCGTCATTACGTGGGAGCAGGGGCGGCCTGCTAGCCCCTCTCCTCCGCAGAGACAGGCAGATCTGACCTCAGAGGTTGCAGGTTCCAGTCTCAAGCCAGACTTATTTCAGTAAACATTCAACTGTATAAATGGATTTTATGGGGAGAAAAAACAAAAGGAAAAAGCAAGGTGTGTAACTTAATCTGGATTTGAAATATTAATGCACTGTAAGTTCAGGGGAAGGGGGACCCTATACCCCCCCCCCCACCCCCCCTCCCCTGCCCCCCCCCCCCCATTACAGGAAGCAGATACTTTGGGAACTGCAGTAGAAGTCACGTAACAACAACCCGAGATGGCCAGAGGTCTCCATCGCCGTGCTTCCTCTCTCCGTCAGGTTTGTTTTGAGTCGTCTGCCAGCGTTTGTCTCGGAGCAAACTCACCCGTTGCTGTCCCGGCAGCGATATTCCTGATAACAGCCCAGATGGGGGGGAGGATAGGGGAGGGGCGGTTTTGGACAGCGCTAATATTGGGATACACATCAAAGGCAGCTCCAGGGCTGCCCGTAAATCAGGGCACTTAGTGGCACGGGCCGCAGATGCAGCTCTTTGTCTTAAGAGCTCTGTGGTCGGCTGGTGGGGGGGGGGGGGGGAAGGGGGGGGGGCTGGTATGAGAGAGGCGCTCTGCTCAGAGCTTTGGCCTCGCTGACGCTGCCTGGCCTGGAGAGCAGAGAAGACATGCTTTCCTTTCTGCTGCTTTTATGCCTCTTTCCTGTTATGCTGCGATGGAAGATTAAGGAAACACACCTGTGACTGGGTACCTGAAGTGACTGGGTGACTGGGTGAGTGAGTGAGTGAGTGAGTGAGTGACTGAGTGAGTGAGTGAGTGAGTGAGTGACTGGGTGAGTGAGTGAGTGAGTGAGTGAGTGGCTGGGTGAGTGAGTGAGTAAGTGAGTGAGTGACTGGGTGAGTGAGTGAGTGAGTGACTGGGTGAGTGAGTGAGTGAGTGGCTGGGTGAGTGAGTGAGTAAGTGAGTGAGTGACTGGGTGACTGGGTGAGTGAGTGAGTGAGTGCGTGAGTGACTGAGTGACTCGGGCCAGAGGCCTAATCCCAGCCTCCAGCTGTTCTGTGCGCCCCAGAGCGCTGGCTCTTCCTCCTCACAGTGTGCCAGGAAAGGCAGGCGTGCGGCGGAAATGGCGTTCAGCGCGGCGTGTTTCCCGCAGGAAGTGCTGACGTGAGCGACAGGGACAGCGCAGCTGGCCAAAGGGCACAGGTGCGTCCTGTTCCACTCTCTCTCCCTCGCTTTCTCACTCTGCGTTCAGGACATGGTGTCTAGGCCCAGTGTTCAGGACTGGTGTCTAGGCCCAGTGTTCAGGACTGGTGTCTAGGCCCAGTGTTCAGGACTGGTGTCTAGGCCCAGTGTTCAGGACTGGTGTCTAGGCCCAGTGTTCAGGACTGGTGTCTAGGCCCAGTGTTCAGGACTGGTGTTTAGGCCCAGTGTTCAGGAGCTGTCCACCTGACCCATCCACCCTTCTACAGCTAACGTTCCAAAAGCACTGCGGGAGGTTAGCACGCTAACCATGCTAACGTTCCGTGCCAACAGCACTGCGGTGTCTGGCCCCGGTTGGAAATAGCCGCTAACGCAGGCTGGCGCGGTGGTGTCCCAGAGTGCCCTGGCCTCCACTCGCCTCTTTCAGGCCTCGGCGACAAAGCGTTTCACGGCAGCTGCCAGCTTGCAGTGACCCGCAGCTACCCCCCGGACACCATGCCTACTTCCTTCCGCCAAGACGGCCCCCCGCGGTGGTGGCGAAGTGGGGGGGGGGGGGGGGCACAGAAGGGGCAGTAAATCGGTCAGAGGGGAGCGCGGGTCCTCCGCGAATCGTGCTTTCTGCTGACACACTGCGCTGTTGTCATGGCGCTCTGGAACCACGGAAACCGGCAGGAGGCCCGGGACCCGTCCTGACAAACGGCACCGCAGGCGGGAGACAGAATGTTCCGGAGCCTGGGCCCCGCCGTCCCCGCCGTTCCCCGCCGAGCAGCGGCGTTTCTCTCGATCGCGACGGCGTTCCCAAACCCGGGGAACGGGCGGGAGGCCGCGTGCGAGCACCCAGATAAATCCCCGCGCGAATGAACCTTCCAGCCCTTCCAAAAGAAAAATCTGATAAAATTAACCGTGAAAATCTTTTCTGTTAACTCGCGTGTAAAACACCTAAATGTATCCCTTACCTGCCATGCCCCTCGGGCAGGGCTGCACTCACCTTTTACTTCCTGGAGGTGTAGCACGATTGCTTCACTAAAATTAATGGCTAACTAGCTTCCTAGCATTTACTTTGGCTGTTCATTAATCTGAAAAAAAATCAGATTAGAAATCCCAGGCTGTTTCTTTTTCCCAGAGGGGAACAGAAATCCCGAGACACACAGACCTGAAGGTGCCGAGGCGGGACAGCGGGATATTTGTGAAAACCTGCCCCCCATTTCAGTATTCCATCCTTTCTGTGTTCCCCAGTCCCACAGGACCCAGTTAAAGTGAACGCAGCCGAGAAGACTACAGCTGTGGTCTCCATATACCCCATTAGCACAGCAAACCAGTGACCTTTTCCCAAAGGGGCTCATGGGAGATGTAGTCCTCAATGTGTGAAACCCCCTTCAATGGGAAACAGGCCTGGACGTGACCATGACTCAATACGAGCATTAAAATTCTGGACCTGAACTTGCTCTGGTGTCAAGACGGAGGAGGGGGGGGGGGATCCCCTTCGGTATTCAGAAACCGAACACGACCCCCCACGCCCACAGACTGACTAACAAACGGACTGACAGACAGACAGACAGACTGACGGACGGACAGACGGATACTCACTCTGCCTGCCAGCCCCGCTCAGGGACCCCGCAGAGCTGGGCCTGCTGGTCTGCTGGGGGCCCGACTGGCAGAACTGGGGGGCCAGTGGCGGGACGCGCCCCCCCCTCCTGGGGCTCTGCCCCCCCCCGTCGGGGGTCCGTGGAATCTTGGGCCGGTTCGCGAACCCCAGGATGAAGTCGCTAACGGGGGAGACAAAGGCAGATTAGGCCACTCCCAAAAAACTTTCCACATGCAGGCTGCTGATAATAAAAGCACTAACACCACCATGCCAGGTCGGCTCACATGATACGTGCATATCATTTCCCTTACAAATACAAGGTCTGGTCATGGCATAACTCGGTATGTCATTTAATGACACAACAAAAAACAAACAAATTAAAACGCTGTCTGAAACTGCAAAAACAAACATTTTCCTACTCTCACCGTCTCTTTTGGACACTGCTTGCACACAAGCTGAGAAATGATTTCTTCCAGACCGTAGTGTCTTATATGTTTTGCGGTGTATGGACAGAAGGTCTGGAACATGCCAAGCACACAGAGCGTTCAGACAGGGTCCTGAGAGGAGACGACCTCACTGACGACACGGAGCAGCACGCACAAGCACACAACTGCTATTCATCATCCAACCGGATCTGTCACTACAGCCTGGGCACTCTGACATGCGGCTCACTGATTGGCTGCTCAGACTAGCCCGGGCTCTCTGATTGGCTCATCTCCACTCAGATCGCCTTGGGCTCTCTGATTGGCCCGTTTGGCTGTTAGACTGGCCCAGGCTCTCTGATTGGCTGCTCAGACTGGCCCAGGCTCTCTGACTGGCCCATCCCTGCTCTCTGATTGAGGCCTTGGTGGTGCAGGCAGTGGCAGGACCCTGGATCTTGGATGACTAATCCACACAGGTCCATTTCAGTGTGCAGGGGGGGTGGTCAGAAAAGAGGCTTAGACTGGCAGTGTGAGGCTAAGAGAAAGGCAGAGTTAATTAAAACTGTGTACCTGAGGCTCAGTGTGTGCAGAGATCACAGGGTCAGGTTATGGGGGGGCTTATCGGAGGTGAATCGCGCTCTTTGTGGGGAGGGCTGGAGGAGGGGCTCCGTAGCGCTGAGTCAGAGCGAGGGGAGCTCCGCACGGAGAGGGGATTAAACATTCCGAACGGGAAGACAATAACGACCCCGGCATTCCGGAGCGTAGATGTCATTCCCAGGCCGGAATGTCGCACTCCCTCAAACGGCTTGTGCTGCTCCGGCCGGAGAGAGGGAGGCTGGGAGTGCGCCCGCTCGCTCGCACCTGCGTGAGGTCCTCACCTGTCCGCTCGCTCGCACCTGTGTGAGGTCCTCACCTGTCCACCCGCTCACACCCACACCTGTGTGAGGTCCTCACCTGTCCGCCCGCTCACACCCACACCTGTGTGAGGTCCTCACCTGTCCGCCCGCTCACACCCACACCTGTGTGAGGTCCTCACCTGTTTATCTGCTCACACCCAGACCTGTGTGAGGTCCTCACCTGTCCATGTGCCCGTTGTACTTCTCCCCGCCCTGCAGGGGGTGCCCTTCGACGCGGTGGTGCAGCGTGGGGTCCTGTTCACACTCAGAGTCTGAGAGAGACAGGGGGGAGACACATGGGCGTTTGCAGACCTGTGGGCCTACTCAGCTATTGCTTGTATTATTTGCATAGACTGCTTTGTTGCTGCTTTTGTTCGTGTTGATCAGATTAACCTACAGGGTCCAAGTTAAACTACGCGGTCGTTCCCTGCACTTGGAACTGTACTTCCCTCTAGGGTTTTCAACACACCTGTTCCTGGTTATGGTTATAAACGTTGTTGTACATCGCTCTGGATAAGAGCGTCTGCCAAATGCCTGTAATGTAATATGTAAAAAATAAACAAATAACAGGAACTTCGTAACGAGGCGTCTAACAAGTTGTTTTTCTAGGGGTTGAAATGGAGCAGAACGCTGTTGTTGACGACTGAATGATGAAGCCAAAGGCATTCTGGGATGGATGATTGCACACCCCCCCCTTCCCCCTTCCCCCTCTGTTTACCCTCTCCTCCGTGTCTTCCTGACACAAGCCCCACACAGCAGCTGACCCTGACTGTGAGTCATCGGGTGAAAAGGATCATGTCCAGCGTAAGTGGTGCTTGAGAAAAGCCAGATCAGCTGGCTGCCAGGAGCAGCGTTTAAACGATCGGGCGTGCCCCCCCCCCCCCACCCATCGCACCCCGCAACGCCCCGCCGCCCCCCCCCCCCCCGCCCCCCAGGGCACTGACAGCAGCATCGAACCACTCAAACCCACAAACTGCGTTTCCCCGGGAGACGGACAGCAGGAAAACACGCAGCATGCTCATCGCTCACTGAAGCAGAAGGACACAACGGCTCCTCACGCCCCTCCCCCACGACCACGAGGCTCGTTCACTCACAACATACTGCCAGTGTCCCTGTTCTTTTCCGTCATATTTACAGATAACATTAATCACAACTCCTTGAGCTCACGAGAACAGGTGTTTTATTGGAATTGAGTGATTACAAAGTCCTGAGACAATGGACTTAAGACAAGACTTCAAGTTATAAGATTAAACCTGACATAATTAATGAACCCTGTTCTGTGGGAGTTCAGCAGTACAGGGTGTGTGTGTGTGTGTGCGTGTGATGTGTGTGTGTGCGAGCATGCGTGTGTAACCCCCCCCCCCCCCCCCCCTCACCCCCCATGTGCACACTCACCCAGGGTTCGGTGCAGGGAGTCCGCAGAGCTGGGCCGGCTGCAGGTTCGAGGGGTGGGGCGGGGGCTGCTGCGGGAGGTGGGCGGAGTCTCCTGCCGTCTCTGCTCCCCGTCACTGCTCCGGGGAACATCAGGGAAATCTCATTAAACACAGGAACAGACCCGCTTCATGCTTTTACCCGTTCACACGGGAAACAGACGTTTGTGACCTAAATACTTCTGGGGAAACTGGTAATAGGCTTTTACTGCCGATGATCTGATCTGGCATTCAGCTGTCCGAGAGCGCAGGATCCCCCAATTCCCTCAGTCTCAGCGTGAGACGCACATTTAGGGTCTGAAAAAACAGCACTTCCTGATTAATCAGGAGAACATTCCACCCACTCTTTTTCTGATTGAGTTATCTTGCACAACCTATCCCTCCCCCCCCTCTCCCTCCCTCCCTCCATTCATCTCTCCCCCCTCTCCTCCGCCCTCTCTCTCTCTCTCCCCCCCTCTCCTCCCTCCACCCTTCTCTCTCTCTCTCTCTCTCATTCCCCCGCCTCTCCTCCCTCCACCCTTCTCTCTCTCTCTCTCTCATTCCCCCCTCTCTCTCACTCCCTCCACCCCTCTCTCTCTCTCTCTTTCTCTCTCCCCCTTCTCTCTCTCTCATTCCCCCCTCTCTCTCACTCCCTCCCCCCTCTCTCTCTCTCTTTCTCTCTCCCCCCCTCCCCCCCTCCCTCGCCGGTGACTAAGTGATTTCTGCTCTATTGTTCAGGTGAAGCGGACTCTCACCCGCGGGCGAGCACAATGGCTGGCACAGGGCACAGGGCAGAGGGCACAGGGCAGGGCTGCCGTACGCTCGCTGGGGCCCATGCCAACGGCCCGGGCGCTCTCACGGGGAACAATGCCGCGTGGAACACGAGCCAGGGCAACGCCAGGGACTGGTATCCGGCCCATCTACCCGCCATCTGATTGGACGGCAGCCCCATGACCTCATTCTGCAACTGGCACCTCTGACACCCGCTCGTTCGGGGGGGGGGGGGGGGGGGGGGGGGGGGGCAAACGCACACTGCCGGAGGGGGTCCAGAACCAGAACCGAAACGTTTCACTGAATGTCACACCAGGTAACACCTGTGCCAAATCACGCTATGTGGTTGGACAATTTATCCGCAAACAGTGACCACAAACATAAAAGTCAGTTAATCATTCATCGCCTCTGGTGCCATTAACAGCCAAATGAAAGACAGAAGAAAACGACTGGCAAACCAACACGGAGCCGTTTATACTGCCTTCTTCCCTTTCATTGGCTAAAC
>CM045886.1:2727500-2887500 GCA_025169545.1 Anguilla japonica
CGCACGCACGCACACACACACACACACACGCACACACGTACACCCCATATACACACGCGCGCGCACGCCCCATACACACACACACACGCACACACACAGGGTTCAGACGTTGTGTATGGCACAGACATACGATAGGATTAAAGCCTAACCCCTGTCAGGTGAAATCCCAACTCTGACCTGCGGGGACTTCAGAGTGTCACTTATCTGACCTGGAGAATCGTGGCCAACAATGGCGGTGATAATAAAACGGTAATGAGAGCCAGTGACCCGGACCGAAACGCGGCTGGCGGTTTCCCAGCTCCACTCTTATCAATTTACAAAAGCGTTCAGAAGTGAACGTTCAAAAAACCGAAGCGGGGTGTCCGGTTTCGGGCGGCCACCCACCCCCAGGTACTCGGTCGTCAGCAGCGATTCTCCGGAGAGTTCTCTGGCCTGCGGCTGCAGAACTTCCTCCTTATCCAGGTCGGCCTCCATCGCGTCGTCCTGTTAAAAAAAAAAGAGCGAAGGATTATGGGGATTTGCTCTGAGACGCAGCGGTGAATGAACCCGGATCACCTCCTACATTTCAACATAGCGGAGCCATCACAATGCACCGGCAGAAACAAACAGGGCTCCTGAGTACCCTCGGGATGGGAAGAACAAGCAACGCATTGGGAGGAAAATATACTGCGAGACAGATTTAGTTTCCGAGTGAGGAAACGAAACGGAAAAATCAACTGCGTCAAAACAACAACAAAAAAAATGTGTGAAATATTCGTGCTCATAGACACACGTAGAGAAACGCAGGCGAGGGAGTTACTGGTGACGCGAGTGCTAATTTTGTGAGGTGACAGGAGTTCCCGCACCTGTGCACCTGTGTGACCCTGTGCACCTGTATAACCCCATGCTCTAACCCTGCAGCGCTCACCTGAATAAAATAAAAACTCCACGCTGCCAATTTTTTATTGATCCATTGCCAGGTCAGCATGAGTGATTCCAGGACCGTCATTAATCCTGTTCCTAAAATAATCTCGCCCCCAGGAAAATGCTGATTTCAGGCCAGGTCAGCTTTGACATCGATAGCGATGAGATCGCTTGAGCACATTACGGTAGGGAAATTATGGACTAATGTGCAGAATCTTTTGGACTCCTACCAGTATGTTCATCATATGGTGGAGGCACATCGATGCACTGAACTCCACTATGCATTTTATTTTAAAGTCCTTCGGCCTCTGTGAGATTAAGGTTAAGGATTTCAGTTCAGCACTTGGAAACAATAGACCCAGAGATCCTGTTAAACAAGCTGGAGCTGCTGAATTCCTCACATGATAAAATAAAGCGTCACGACGATGATACGCATCATCCATTCCGGGAGGTCCCGGAATAATGACATCACCAGCGAGGGGATCTGAGGTCAGAGGTCAGCTCACCTCGTCGTTATCATCTTCCTCCTCATCTTCAGACTCCGCCCCGTCTTCAGACGTTTCCTCTAGAAACACACGCGCCGGGTCAGGTAAGAAACGCGCACACGGTGCAGGCTGGGACTTCAGCAGTAAAACTTTACCGGCAGATAAACTACAGCAGCTGCCGACAACAACTGGCAAATCTGGAATTTCACTGCCAGCTGTTTCATTATGTGTGTATGCATGTGCATGTGTGTGTGTGTGTGTATGTATGCGCGTGTATGTGTGTGTGCGTGTGTCTGCATGCGTGTGCGTGTGTGTGCGTGGGTGTGTATGCGCGTGTGTATGTATGTGTGTGTGTTTGTGTGCGTGTGCGTGTGCGTGTGCGTGTGTGTGTGCGTGTGCGTGTGCGTGTGTGTATGTGTGTGTGTGCTGCTCTGTCTCTCACCGGAGTGCAGCTGTTTGATGATGAACTGTATCTGCCTGTGCAGGTCAGGATCCTCCTCCTTACTGTAGCAGCACAGAATCTCCTCCAGACTCTGAACACACAGCAAGCAGGGAGCAGAGAGGAGAAGAGGAGAGGAATGAGGGAGCAGAGCGGAGGAGAGGAACGGGGGAGCAGAGCGGAGGAGAGAAATTAACCAGGGAGAGCCTGCAGGAGAGGAGAAGGAGCTGGGCATCTGATGACAAAGTTCAAGGTAGTACTGCTCCTTCACAGAAGTGGAATAACTGAAAATAACTGAAAATATACTGTCCAGATACATCAAAACTTCACAATACATGGGCGAATATATAAACTACTGCTGCTTTGATATAATGCAATATATTCTACTACTCTGAAGGATATTTGTAATTATAATTTCAATATATTTCATTATATCCCATTTAAATAGGAATGGATGGGTAGGAATAGCCTGGCACTAGGCCTGACCTGAACTGATTCAGTGAAATATCCTCAGCTATAAATGTACAATATATGCAAATATATGTGCCTGCCAAATGAATAAATGATGATAATGACGGTGGTGATGATGATGAGGATGATGATGAAGAGTTTTACTCACCATCTCCCTGGCCTCCTCGCGCACTGTGGGGTCACACAGGATGCTGTACAGCGCCCCGTTCACATACGGCCGGATCTGCAATCACAGCACGATGGGGTCAGGGGTCAACCAGCGGGGTCAAGGGTCAAATCAACATCACAAAAAGTGTCAACTTAACACTTCGCCAAAACTTCACCATCCCGCAGACTATGTTCTAACACAGGTTAATGGACACTGATGTCTGTGAGTCCGTGCAGTTAAGACTGCAGTCCATTAGAGAGCCTACTGGACTTCACTAACAGAGATCAATTCTCACACATGAACACTCAGATCAATATTAAAGCAACATGCATACATTATTTAATCAGGCGTGGCAGCTTCCTGAATAAATGTCAAACCTACTTCATACAAAGCAAGCCTTGTGAAATTACTTCACAAAGCGTCGACTCAGTCACTACGCACTTTCACAAGAACCTTTTTTTAAGATCATCTAGGCATTGCTAACCTATTGACCGGAGAAAAACAAAAGAGACTTATTTATTTTGTGATAAACATTAGGCAGCTTCAGACAATATAACCCCACTGCATTATTAATGCCCCACCCAGAAAAACATCAAAGGCCTTATTCTGGCATTTCCCCGTCAGCTCAGTCAGAGGAAAAGTACAAATCCCGCATTCGTCATCGACCCGTTTTTCTAGACGAGCGCGAGGGAGAGAGATGGATGGTGCCCGTCGACTGAGTAGGGGGCCTTCCCTAAACCACACACCTGCAGGGCGCCACTGCGTGCTGACTGAGCAGGGGGCCTTCCCTAAACCACAGACCTGCAGGACGCCACTGCGTGCTGACTGAGCAGGGGGCCTTCCCTATACCACAGACCTGCAGGACACCACTGCGTGCTGACTGAGCAGGGGGCCTTCCCTAAACCACAGACCTGCAGGGCGCCACTGCGTGCTGACTGAGCCCGAGGCCTTCCCTAAACCACAGACCTGCAGGGGGCCACTGTGTGCTGACTGAGCCCGAGGCCTTCCCTGAACCACAGACCTGCAGGGGGCCACTGTGTGCTGACTGAGCCCGAGGCCTTCCCTAAACCACACACCTGCAGGACCCCACTGGGTGCAAACGGAGCCCGAGGCCTTCCCTAAACCACAGACCTGCAGGACCCCACTGGGTGCAAACTGAGCCCGGGGGCCTGAAGCATGAGAGTGACGCGTCACTAATTTACCGCCTTCCAGCGATCGAAGGGGTCAGAGAGGTTAATTTTTCCGGGAGACCTGAGGGCTGATTCAAGTTTAGCACAGGCGGATGAGCAGGCTGAGCATGCTACGCTACGCTAACGAGCGCACAGCGTCACCCGGTGAGATTAGCTTGGGGGGGGGGGGGGGGGGGGGGGGGTTGAATCACCTCGTGGTTCTCGTGTCCCAGGAGGTCCGTTAGGACCTTCAGCACGCGTTTCGCGATCTCAGCACACTTCCTCTTACCTGCAAAAAAGCAAGAGAATGCTGGAGATGGGGCTGGGGAGCATTCAAACGATACAGACATAGGGAAATACTGAGAGAGAGACAGAGAGAGAGAGAGACAGAGAGAGTGAGAAACAGAGGGAGGGAGGGAGAGAGAGACAGAGACAGACCAAGAAAGAGAGAGAGAGAGGGAGAAAGAGAGAAAGAGAGAAAGAGTGAGAGAGCAGGGCCTACGTGTCACTAATGTGATGGGGCGAGGCCTGCCAGTGAGTGACAGGACGGGGGCGGGACCTACCTTGTGTGCGCAGGCACAGGTTCATTAGCAGGGCGGATGAGTACACCAGGGTGTAGTCCGACAGACAGTCAGAGTCCTGCAGCTCCTCCACCAGCCAGCCAATCAGACCGTCCTCAATCATACACGACTGCTGAGCTCGCCTGCGGGGACGCACACGCACGCACGCACACACACAAACACGCACGCACGCACACACACACACACACACACACACACACACGCACGCACGCACACAAACACGCACGCACACACACACCACACATCACACACACATATCACACACACACACGCACACACACACACACGCACGCACACACACACACACACACACACACACACACACACACACACACACACACATCACACATACACACACACACACGCACGCACAAACACACACACACACACACAACACGCACGCACACAGAGTTAATCACAGTGACACATGGTTCATCCCACCACACCACCTGCTCATTGGCTCTCACTCTGGTCAGCTGATCAGACTTTACTCCGTCTCCCCTCACAATTAAACCGCGCAGTAAGAGACAGAGGCACAGGAAGAGCAGCGCTAACTGAATTAATGTGAACAGTCATGTACGGCGGCCATGCCAACGTGCTCACTGGCATTAAGAGACAGAGGCACAGGAAGAGCAGCGCTAACCGCATTAATGTGAACAGTCATGTATGGCGGCCATGCGCACGTGCTCACTGGCATTAAGAAACAGAGGCACAGGAAGAGCAGCGCTAACCGCACATGTGAACAGTCATGTACGGCGCCCACGCTAACGTGCTCACTGGCATTAAGAGACAGAGGCACAGGAAGAGCAGCGCTAACCGCATTAATGTGAACAGTCATGTACGGCGCCCACGCTAACGTGCTCACTGGCATTAAGAGACAGAGGCACAGGAAGAGTAGCGCTAACCGCATTAACATGAACAGTCATGTACGGCGACCATGCTAACGTGCTCACTGGCATTAAGAGACAGAGGCACAGGAAGAGTAGCGCTAACCGCATTAATGTGAACAGTCATGTACGGCGGCCATGCTAACGTGCTCACTGGCATTAAGAGACAGAGGCACAGGAAGAGCAGCGCTAACCGCATTAATGTGAACAGTCATGTACGGCGGCCACGCTAACGTGCTCACTGGCATTAAGAGACAGAGGCACAGGAAGAGCAGCGCTAACCGCATTAATGTGAACAGTCATGTACGGCGGCCATGCTAACGTGCTCACTGGCATTAAGAGACAGAGGCACAGGAAGAGCAGCGCTAACCGCATTAACGTGAACAGTCATGTACGGCGGCCACGCTAACGTGCTCACTGGCATTAAGGGACAGAGGCACAGGAAGAGCAGCGCTAACCGCATTAATGTGAACAGTCATGTGCGGCGGCCATGCTAACGTGCTCACTGGCATTAAGGGACAGAGGCACAGGAAGAGCAGCGCTAACTGCATTAATGTGAACAGTCGTGCTAACGTGCTCACCGGAGGCTGAGTTTCTGCAGGGCCCCCAGAACGTTCTCTTTGGTCACGGAGTCGTTCTCCTCGGTCCTCACGGTGTCCTCCAGGGTCCTCAGGAGGGAGGGGATCTGAGACAGGTACACCCGACCTGGACGGGCGAGCTTCAGCGTTAGCTTCGGCGTTAGAATCTTATCCGCTCCGCCGGGTCTGAACCCTTATCGGCGGACACAGTGAGCTTAGACTGCACTTACCCTCGGACACGGAGGCGAAGGCGTTGACGAGCCGGGCCATGTACTGTCGGACGACCTCGTTCTTCGACTTCAGCAGGTGAAGCACGCTCTTCTGCTAGAGCGGGGACAGGCCACGTTTGAGCGCAAGGCAGGAACTCGCCCCCCCCGTTTCCCCCCAGTCCCACGCTACACACGTTCACTTTAACGAGACCGAGCACGTTCACCTGGCCTCCAGGCCGTCACACAGAGGGGGTACTTCACACTCCTGTTTCACGAACGTGAAACTTTTTTTAGTTTTTTTTTTTATTGAAGTGCCACTGATTTATGTCCCGTGGCTCTTGTGCACAAACAATGACAGTTTACATTTTCGGAGGGAGGGCCGGGACCCGTGGGGGATTGGCTTTGTCCCGTCAGCGCTGCTGCTGTTGTGCAGATCTGCGCTCTGAGCGACTGTGTGAACGCTGAACGCACCGGGGCGGGGGGGGGGGGGGGGGGGGTTACGGAGCCGAAAAGCCACCCCAGCGCAGAACCAGCCCTGCAGGTGAGAGACCCCGTCACCTGATCCGCCTCCTTACGTTACCTTTCCCAAACAGCCAGGGTATCCCCACAAACGGGCGCACACCATCTGAGCCTGGGACGGTTTTGTAAGAGGCTCGCCGCTGTGTGAGCGTGCTTGTGGGCGAGAGACCCGCTATTGATGCAGGCGAGAGAGGGTTAGGGTTACGGGCTGAGGTTCGATGTAGGCCAAGCCCCGAGCCCTGGGAGCAGCGTGCTGTCCGTCAGGCAGCACAGAGACTCCTGGGAATCCGTGCATGACCCAGGGCTCAGGTACAAATGTTAAGGAGGTTAAATAGTTGTAATTCTTTACATTTATATAACTCTTTTTTCAAAATCAAAGTGCTTTTTTTTTTTTTTTTTTTTTTACAGTGATGAGAGGGAAACTCACCTCAGCCGCCACCAATGTGTAGCACCCACCGGGGTGATGTACGGCAGCCATTTTGCACCAGAACACTCACCACACATCAGCTGAGGTAGTGTAGTAGAAGTGGGCTGTAATGTGCCGTACTGTGCTGTGCTGTACTGTGCCATGCCATACCTGGCCTGTGCTGTACTGTGCTGTGCTGTGCCATACCTGGCCTGTGCTGTGCTGTTCTGTACTGAGCTGTGCTATACAGTGCCATGCCATACCTGGCCTGTGCTGTGCTGTGCTGTGTCGTACCTGGCCTGTGCTGTACTGTGCTGTGCCGTGCCATACCTGGCCTGTGCTGTGCTGTATCGTACCTGGCCTGTGCTGTAGCAGTCCAGGAGGTCGTTGCTGATGAAGGCCTGCAGCACAGTGTCCCTCTGCTCCCCGTGCAGGGAGCGGGTCAGCCTCTGAAAACCAGCAGAGAGAAGCTCCCCTCAGCTCAGCCCCAGCGCAGGTTGACCGCCAGCACAGCATCCCCATCCCGCTACTTTCACATGAACACTTTTACACTGCACTGCTGTCTCACAGTGAAAAGCACCAGTCTGAGGAGAGGTGCTCAGACTGCAGGGTTCAGGAAGGTTTAGCACTAAGTTGTACGGTTTTTAAGGGAGGTTTAGCTCAGGCTCCAGAGCTTAAGGCAGCTTTAGAAAGTGATGAGAGGCAGAAACACACCACACTCGGGGGGAGGGGGGGGGGGGGGGGCGCCCGCTGAATACAAACCGTTGCCAGGAGAGCATTGATCAGTCAATCGGTCGATTTTAAATTCTAAAACCGTCCGGTGACTTTGCAGTTCCTTTTCTCTGACTCTGCTAAATGAGAAAAGAGAGCGCGGGGGTAATGGGGGGGGGGGGGGGGAGGCGTTTTGGCGCCTGACGGGGACCCCGGGGCCCCCCCAGGCCTCGCTCACCCAGCGCAGCGCCTGCAGCAGCAGCGCTTTGAGCCGGTCGGTGCCGTTCAGCAGGTCCCGCTTCAGCTTCTCATAGTCCAGCGACGGCAGCAACGGCACGTCCTGCACTTTGCTTTAAACAAGAAAGAAGGAAGAGAGAGAGAAGGGGGAAGAAAGAGAAAGAAAGAGAGAGAGAGAAAGGGTTTAAAGACGGGAGACCTCGCCGAACCCACAGCCACAATGGGCGTCCCCCTGGGCCCTTGTGCGGCCCCATTGGCTGCCGGTTCTAACGACTGGGGCGGAATCTCGACCCGATCCAGACCACATTTCACCCACTTCGGTGACAAAACCGAAAGGTTCTATTGAACGCGGCCAATAAAAAAGACAGCCAGAGAGTTGCAGGTCCTGTAGACGAATACTAATTTTTAAATAACAAGCATAAAGTTCCCCTTTAATCGGCAACCCGTCACAAAATTTTGGATTTATTCAAAACTGGAATTCTGCTGGACACTTTACAAACCTGTAATGGCTGTTTTCCTTGATTTTGAGAAAGAAATAAAAAGGACACACACGCACACGCACACGCACACGCACACACACGCACACGCACACGCACACGCATACGCACACACGCACACACACACAGTTTCACTTACGGAGGTGCGATCGACGCTCTCAGCATTGAGGATGCCTGAGGAGGAAGAGGAGAAGACCTCTGCGTGAACTCAAACGGGCCAATCACATCACACCATGGCTGTCCACTGAACATCATGCCACTGCTAACAAAAAAAAGGTCTGTCTGCCAAGTTAACAGAACTGTGATAAAAACAAGTACCAATAACAAATGAGTGAGGAATAAAAAAAATTAAGAACACTAAATTAGGCTGAGTTTTAGACCAGGCCTGCCAAACCCTGGTCCTGGAGGAGCACAAGTGTCGCTGCTGGTTTTTTGTTTTCACCTTAAAATTCAGCCCCCCGCTTAGGTGATTTAAGAGTGTAATCAGCTGCGTTAAATGCTCATTTACGCACTGAGGAAGGATGAAAACCAGCAGAAAACACCTCCGTCTGGGGCCAGGGTGGGGCAGCCATCAGGCCTCCAGACAGCACCTATGACCAAGACCTCGACCCAAAAGACATTACTCACCGGGAAGGCTCCGCCCTGGATGAATAAAAAAGGGGGTGTGGTTATTCTAATGAGGGGGGCGGGGCGAACCACATGCATAGCCCTCGGGATGTACACGGATTGGCCAGTAATGTCCATGCAGCAGATCACAAGGACACTGCGGTCGGGGGGGCGGTGTTAGTGTGCAGTATTCTCCATTATCTCCACATTCAAAACCCCTCCTGGGCTAAAGATCCCACTGAATGCTGCTCATACAGACCAAACCACCAAATCTGGAATCTTCCATCTCTACCAAACACAGAACTCTGCATGTGGGGGAAAATGACTTCCCTCTAGGGTGCTTCTCTGGAAAGTGAAGGCAAGGTAGGATCTAGTGAAAGGATGGGACTTAACTGTCACTCTGGTTAGGCCTCCAGCTGTTTATCCCTCTTCTACAAGAAGACTTAAGTACAGGCTAACCGAAAAAAGTTCTTATCTTTTTCAACATGAAAATACTCATGTGACACAATGCCAAACTTGCATCACTTTACCACTGAAATGGTACAGGAGTAATGGCACATCTTCATATTTTTTATATACATATTTTTTTTTTGAAGCAGGGAATGGAGATACCGCAGAATTAGTATCCCGCATTCAGCCCAAAGCGTCACAGCGCTGAGCGCTCCCCCGTGTTAGTGATCTCAGGCCATGCCAGGCAGGCAGCACACAGAGCTCAGCTAGCAGAAGGGGCCGTTAGCGTGTCAACCGCATCGTAAACAATAACCGAACAATAAACGGACGAACGTCGATACTCGTGAAACATGTCGGCTGAGGTCCGCTAAACGGAGAGGACGCTCCCCTCGCTCCCACAGTTAAACCTCTTCTCCACGCTCCTGAGCGACGTTCGCCTAGGCTTGTGAAGCTCCGGGAGTAAGCCTGTACGACGCACGCTGAGGGCGAAACATCGGCGCGCCCGTTCAAGTGAATGGCGAATATCACACTTTTGAAGTCAGAATAAAACGTCCCCAATGGTGTTTTGAGACTTGATCATAATCGCCCATCTACACAGTGGAACAGAGCCTTAACAGATACCAGACCATGGGGCCCATCCACACACTGGAACAGAGCCTTAACAGAGACCAGACCGTGGGGCCCATCCACACACTGGAACAGAGCCTTAACAGATACCAGACCGTGGGGCCCATCCACACACTGGAACAGAGCCTTAGCAGATACCAGACCGCAGGGCCCATCCACACACTGGAACATAGCCTTAATAGATACCAGACCGTGGGGCCCATCCATACACTAGAACAGAGCCTTAACGGATACCAGACCATGAGGCCCATCCACACACTGGAACAGTGCCTTAACAGATACCAGACCATGGGGCCCATCCACACACTGGAAGAGAGCCTTAACAGATACCAGACTATGGGGCCCATCCACACACTGGAACAGAGCCTTAACAGATACTATACCAGCCCATGGGGCCCATCCAGACACTGGAACAGTGCCTTAATAGATACCAGACCGCAGGGCCCATCCACACACACTGGGGCCCATCCACACAGAACAGAGCCTTAACAGATACCAGACCGTGGGGCCCATCCACACACTGGAACAGAGCCTTAACAGATACCAGACCGTGGGGCCCATCCACACACTGGAACAGAGCCTTAACAGATACCAGACCGTGGGGCCCATCCACACACTGGAACAGAGCCTTAACAGATACCAGACCGTGGGGCCCATCCACACACTGGAACAGAGCCTTAACAGATACCAGACCGTGGGGCCCATCCACACACTGGAACAGAGCCTTAACAGATACCAGACCGTGGGGCCCATCCACACACTGGAACAGAGCCTTAACAGATACCAGACCGTGGGGCCCATCCACACACTGGAACAGAGCCTTAACAGATACCAGACCGTGGGGCCCATCCACACACTGGAACAGAGCCTTAACAGATACCAGACCGCTGGGGCCCATCCACACACTGGAACAGAGCCTTAACAGATACCAGACCGCGGGGCCCATCCACACACTGGAACAGAGCCTTAACAGATACCAGACCGTGGGGCCCATCCACACACTGGAACAGAGCCTTAACAGATACCAGACCGTGGGGCCCATCCACACACTGGAACAGAGCCTTAACAGATACCAGACCGTGGGGCCCATCCACACACTGGAACAGAGCCTTAACAGATACCAGACCGCGGGGCCCATCCACACACTGCAGCAGAGAAACAAAGCCTTAGCAGGATGAGGCGCCCAGGGAAAGTCGTAAACGCCCTCACTATCGCACGGAATCGTCCATTTTTGTTCGGCGACAGTTCATGGCGACCATTGTGTGCCCTGTCTCCGTGGTGCTTGGGGCAAGCGCACTGGCTGTTTGCGCCTGTGTGGACTGCGTCATTAACCTCGCCATAATCCGCTCCCCACGCACAGACACTACAGACACACGTCAGGCTCCGCAGGTCCAGTTTCTCCCCATCGGCGGAAAGGCCTTCACATTGAGTAAATATAAAGTTACGTGGAGCGCTGAGGTAGAAAAACTCCCACACAAACACATAAAGGCTTACATAACTATGAATTAATGCTGACAGTTTAAATGCGCCGCTTCCAGACATTAGATTGGGATTTTGAGAGGATGATGGCGCCAAGACGTGCCAAATCATATATCTGGCTTATAGCACATGAACATTAATGCCGCATGTAAAGCACAGGAATACGCAGGTTACAGATCAATAAAAAATGATAAAAAGTGGGAGGGGGGGGGCAGGGTTTTTTTTTTTTTTTTAAAAGGTGGTCAATAAACAAAGTGGGCAGGTGGGGGGGGGCAAGGTACTTTAAAATAAATAAATAATGTACTCCCTCTGGGATAGGACAAACAAACTGGATCCCAACCAAACAAAGACAATCATCTTCACAATGAAGGACTATGGACGGATAATCCCATTAAACTAGGACAGAGTGATGGGGGTGGGGGGTGAGAACATGTGGACGTACGATACAGACAAAAGGGAAGGATGCAAAGGATGGGGGTGAGGGGGCAAGACCGGAAGGGAGCAGGCAAGAGGGGGGGGGGGGTTATGAAAAAAATGAAACTTCAGCAACTTACATATCCATCATCATTGTCATTGTATGGGCTCAAAGAGTAATATCCCTTAATGCACAGACATCGACAGAAGAGAAGCCATCAGAGATTTTAGGTAAGGCATGGAAATGGAAGAGACACATTCACAGAACTGCACACAGAGAGAGAGAGACGAGCCTCCCGCTCGGCCGTAGGGCTGCGGGAGGATCTGAGGCAACACCGAGACTCCATTTTATACTGCGCTCGCATCAAATGACATCACGATCAGTATTCGGCAGGCGGCTCTCATAGTGTGTGTTACGTAAAACAGGAAGTGAAATCACGAAGTCTAAGCACGTGCGGCTTTTTTTCCTTTGGTCAGCTACGTGTCATTGGGAAAATCTACAGGAATCCGATGCAGAAAAATCTGATTTTAAAAGGCTTGGACTCTGCAAGTCCTAAAAGCCATTTTGCACTTTGCACTGGGGATTGAAAAGTTCTCAGCTTGGTGGAGATAAATTTAGCATGTTGAGAAACGATTATAATACAGTTTTACCTTTCAGTAAGCATTTGATGGAAATGTTTACGCTATATACAGTGCATGCATAGAATAATAAACATTTTACTGATACAACAAAGACAATACAACACTCAGTATGGAGAAACCATGGCAACACACTATTTCTTTTTTAAACACAGGTGTGCCAAGATATAACATACAAGTGACACAAGAACAATGAGGAACATCTCCCCATCACTGAATACTAATTGCGACAGATTGCTGTTTTTATGGAGAAGTACTGAGCGTGGTTTTATCCAAAGGTCACTCATATTAAGAGAGAGCAGCTAATGTGTGTCATAGGCAGGGGCCAGGGGGAAACAGACATCCCCTCCTGCACACAGGGATACAGGTGCACAGGGTGTACTGGGGCACAGGTACACAGGTATACAGGTCTCACAGGCATACAGGGGCACAGGTACACAGGTACACAGGTGCATAGATGAACAGAGTACAAGTAAACAGATGTGCAGGTGTACAGGTACAGAGGTGTATGGAGTACAGGTAAACAGATGTGAAGGTACACAGGTACACATTTGTACAGGTATACCGGTGTACAGGTGCACAGGTATACAGGTACACAGGTGTAGAGTTGCAAAGGTATACAGGTACACAGGTGTACAGGTATAACGGGTACATAGGGGCACAGGTACGCAGGTACACTGGGGTACAGGTATACAGGTACACAGGTGTACAGGTGTACAGGTACACAGGTGAGACTTACAGTGCCCGGCCTGGTGAAGTCAATGCTCTGAGCTGTGCTGTGCCTCATCTGGCTACTGAAGAGACGCACACAGATGCTCTGCAGGTATTCCGGGGAGATCTGCAACAACAACAGCGCATGCATCCCATCAGCCCTCGGGGAGGATGGGGGGCTGACGTATCCCAGAAGCCCTCGGGGGCGGGGAACGCGACTCAGAGCTGAACGAGGAGAGACGGGCCAGGGGGGAGTTGGAGTGTGACGCTCACCATTTTTCCGCTGATGGTGGCCACCAGGGAGTCCACCAGCTCGGCCGTGACGCCGATCAGGTTGTGGTAGTCGGCCTGCAGCTTATTGAACCGCCGCATGCCGCTGGCTGCCCGCCGCTCCGCTTCGGCTAGCTGCTGCTGCAGCTGCTGCAGCTCCTCTGCAGACACAGCGCGCCCGGGTCACACCATCGCATGCACGCGCATGCACCCGCGCATGCACGCGCGCACGCAGTCCGTTTTACACATGCATGCAGTCACCATGCTCTCGCTTACAGAACAGCTTTAAAAGAGTATTTGCATATTACACCACAGAAACAAAAAACTGGTGTTCATATTTAATGCATGTACTCATAATCGCTATATTTCACAACATAAATGCGTTTCTGTTACTCGTGCTCGTACAAGCATATTTAAATAAAGCTTATTCAAAATGTCAAAATGTGTGTGAAACATCCTTTTGCAAGCGTTTTGTATTTGAGACGATGCATGTGTTGTGTTGCCTCGCTGACAGGAAGGGACATCACCTTTATTTCCTTTTGCGCTCTCCTTCTGAGTTCCTGCCGTTAAGGAAACAGCCAATCGCCACACAGAGACTCAAACACGTTCTCCTGATGAACACGAGCCACGTTAGCCATCATAACACAGCGCGTCCGTCCACCGTGATTATACCAGGAAAGCTACTGTAAACTCATCCCTGTATGAAGCCAGGCTCATGTGTATGTAGTTACAGTCTTGAGCATTAAGACTGATGTAACTCCCCGAGTGTACAGGTGCTGGGACAGGTAAAGGCTACATGACGCCAAACCTCCGCCACTCACTGAAAGAAAATGGTCTCTTCTCTTTCAATTAACAAAGGAAGGAAAACCAACACAGCATATCACAAATAAAGCCCCAATTGTTTAATACATTGTCATAAATATCCCGTCTGTCTTTTTAGCTTTACACCACTTACGTCTTGTGGTTCTGGGGTACAATCAGGTTTTCCTTTGAACCCAAAGTTTCACAGCAGTAGTAAAATATGACTTTGTTTTTTTCGCTTTTGTGTTTTTCCCAGAAAGAGTTTTCCAAGCCGGGTAAAAATACAAGCAGGGCTCAGCGTGAGCATACTAATGTTGTGTTTACTTGTCGAGAGAAAGAGAGAAAGGCTTTAAATCTGCGTCTGAGAGACAGAGCAAACAGAAACTCAGTTTCGTTTTTTTGTCTGAAGCCAAAGGCATTGTTCCAACGCGGCTGGTCCTCACTCGCCGGTTCTTGTGTTTGTTCATTTTCAGAGAGAATGCGGCTGCTTTGTATTCCCAGACGACACAGGCCTCGAACGCAGCGATTCTAAACGAGCGGGCCCCGTGCTCACTCAATGAAAAAAGCTCAAGCCGCGCGCGACTGCATGCTCGGAAAGGTCACGCCGAGCCCGTTCGTCTGCTTCCTACGCGTACGGACAGCGAACGAAGCAAGCGCACGCTGCCGTTTTGCAAAGGATACGCACAGAGTGAACAGCCTGGGAGTGTTCGAGGCCTTCAGAGTCGATGACAAAAAGCGCTCCAGCTTTCGCCTCAACTCCGGCATCCACGACTCCTGAATAGAGAGGAAATTAGGCGTTAAGACATCGGCGTATATTACACACACACACACACACACACACACATATTTATTTTCATTTAAATGGCATGCTCTTCTCTAAGATTGTACACAGGGCAGCAGTATAGTATAACAGGTAAGGAACTAGTCTTGTAACCTAAAGCTCATAGGTTTGGCTAGGACGCTGCCGTTGTACCCTTCAGCAAAGTACTTAACCTGCATTGCTTCAGTATATATAATCCGATGCAGCGTAAATGTTATGTAAAACTTGTGTAAGTCGCTCTGGATAAGAGCGTCTGCTAAATGCCTGTAATGTAATGTAGCATAGAGGCTGCTGGGTAGCTACGGTACAGATGGGCCCCACGATCTGGCACTTAATCCACAAAATGGCAGTGCCAACGCAACTGGCAATGTGCAACTGGCTCTTGGGTTGTCCAGGAATGGGAAAAGTCTAAGCATCTTCTGCTGACTGCATGGAACATAGTGCCTGCTACGTATGCTTTCAGTTCAGTGTGCAGGGCATAGCACCTTCTACGTATGCTTTCAGTTCAGTGTGCAGGGTATAGCACCTTCTACGTATGCTTTCAGTTCAGTGTGCAGGGTGTAGCACCTTCTACGTATGCTTTCAGTTCAGCATGTGTAGCGCCTTCTACGTATGCTTTCAGTTCAGTGTGCAGGGTATAGCACCTTCTACGTATGCTTTCAGTTCAGTGTGCAGGGTATAGCGCCTTCTACCTATGCTTTCAGTTCAGCATGTATAGCGCCTTGTACGTATGGTTTCAGTACAGTGTGCAGGGTATAGCACCTTCTGCGTATGCTTTCAGTTCAGCATGTATAGCGCCTGCTATGTATGCGTTCAGTTCGGTGTGCTGCGTATGCATTCAGTTCAGTGTGCTGTGTATGCGTTCAGTTCAGTGTTCTACGTATGTGTTCAGGCGAGGACGCGGAACACAGAAGCACCTGGAAGAGGGCTCTGAAGGCCGGGTGAACCATGGGGTTGGGCACGAAGGGCAGGGCGTAGAAGGGCAGGAACTCGGTGGTCTGGCTGAGCGCGGCTCCTCTCGTCTCCAGGTAGTGCTTAAAGTGCTTGATCCTGTCCTCAAAATCCACCCTGTCCTGACGGGACAGAGAGGGACAGAGAGCCACAGCACTTTCACAGAAACGCCAACCAAGAAACGTTCCAGAATTAGTGTGGCACAGGATACGATGTTCAGGGTTAAATCCACATGTTGTGCTACATTCAGCCACGTTCAAAATCTGAATTAAAGAGCAGGTTGAAACTCATCTGGCCAAGACTAAGTAAACGCATCAGGACGTTCTGTCACATGGTGTCGCTCCTCCTGTAAAAGGGTTTTTGGAGCAATGGGGACATCTGTTGGCTAAACTCCTACTGTAACTGTAACTTATTCTTGTGGAGAACTAAACATAAGATACTTTTTAATTTAAAATGTCAAATAACAACTGTAAATAGGACAACCTTAAAATACAAAACATAAAGGAAAAAAAAAAACATTTTCAAACTGAGAAACATCCCCAATCCACAACAGACCAAAAGGAAAGATTTTGCCATGTTGGGGGCAGTTAAAGCTGTTTTAAGCTGTACTAGTATGTTGTCTACTCCGTGTCTGTCGTTTGTCCGGTTATGCGTCGTGTATGCACTGACGCTTTTACACAAATGAAGTTTCTGACGGATAAATAAAGTTATTTAGATTCTTTTTTTTTTTTTTTTTTGACTGAGTTAAAACGTCTGCTCTGGGCGTGAGGCTTACAGGTCCTCCTGCAGAGTACTTCAGAGGGTAGATGGCGAAGTGGATGTGCAGGTAGAACTCCAGCTTCTGTGCCACGGGGTCAAAGTCCCGAACATCGGAGGGGATGTTCCCGTTCCACAGCTCGAAGAACACTTTGCAGTCCCCGTCTTCAAAGGAGCTGAACAGGTCTTTCTGTTAAAATGAATTTAAAAAAGGGCGATGGCAGTTCAGTGGCAGCACAGGTAAGAAGTAGAACTAAAAAAAAAAAACTACACTAGTCTGGACTTTACCTGTATGATTAACGTTTTAGAATTGCTCAAGATGCTCCCCGAAACTTTCGGAACTGGTTTCCCTTTGGCCTTGCATTCCTTCTCGAACTGCTTAACCGTTTCTTCAAATTCACCAAACTTGAGAAACTGCAGAATAGACGAGTGCAAAACAGAAACACAAACGTCAGCTGTGTACGGAGTTAGTGCACAAGACATAATTCCATTTAAGCTCTTGGGTTTTCAAAGACAAAATGCAATATGATCCAGTTAAATTACTACCAATGACTATGCTGGGTTATTCAGTTAAGGATTTATTGAGGATGAATGAATACATACCTCCTTAACCATTCCAAGAAGATCTGCTTCATATGCCAGAACGTCCCCCATATCGAATGTTCTCTTGGTATTCATATGCAGATTCTAACAGAAAATTGACAGGAGTTATCGATAGTTGCTGAATCAATAATTACAACTAACAGCTAGGTCTTAGAAGCATAGCTAGCTAATCTGTGCGGTAGTACGAGTCACCAAGTTGTGCATATCAAGTCAGTTTGGTTGCTAGATAAAATCCAACTAGTTTTGACAAATGTCTAACGTTAACGTTAGTCAACGCACATAAGTGCAGACTGCTAGCGAAACTGGACAATAACGTTAACTTTTATAACAGGTAATTAGCAGTCTCGTTAGCATACGTCGCAAAAGACGTCGTTTCAAATCAAAACAGCACAGCTAGCTAACTGCAATACAATTTTGTTCTCCAGCTTGCAAGTGAGCGTTACAAATATTACATTTAGGTAACAAATGGCTAGCTAGCCAGGTAGGTAGCTATTCTATTAGCTCGATAAAGTTAGCTTGGAAACTATCTACTTGACATCTACGAATACAACTGAATGCTAACTCTAGCCAGCTAGCTACCTACCTACCTACCGTTAGATTTCAAGCCAAACATGCAAGCAGGTTAACGATGGGTATCTTACTAATAATATGCATGTTTTACCACATATAACGTAGTATAGCTACGACGTAGCCGCATCAACGTTAGGTAATGACAGATTTAACGTTACTTAGCTATCGATAGCTGAATAAAATAACCTTCAGATTTCCTAATTAGACCAGGCTAAGTTTTATTTTGCCACAATCGGGCCTTGGTCAAATGTCTTTATGTTTAGATTGCTAGCTACATAGCCCCAAATAAGACTTGTGAAATTGCATTACCTTTTCCACATTGTAGTCTCATCAGAATATTAAATTTGAATATATTTACCACGAAAATAATATTAAGTTCATTTGATTTTGCCCATTGTAAAGCTGAAACGTGAACACCCACATAGCTTGCCAGCTAGCAACCATCAATACGGAAGACGCTTAAAATAACCCCCTAGCAACAGGATCATGTCAGACAAGCTGCCGTAAATCTGCTGCAACTGCAGGAAGAGCGGAGCCAACTGTGGATATCGGTATATTAAAAAAAATTACGCCGGTAGCAAAATAGCTTGCAACATAAGTACGCTCCAAGATGTAAAACATGCACTGCTGCTAATCAAACCAGGCTAAACAATATAACCGACTGGAGAAAAATACAAATGATATTAAACTAATTAACTCGACTGCCCCAAATTGAAGTTGCAGACCTTGTGGCTTTGCATTGTGGGTATTGTAGTCCACGGCTAATTCGAAATAACTTAACGTTCACTATCACGTTATGGCTGCCTGCTCTTGGACGGTGGTATGTATCTGATTAGCGAGCTAACTGGGTTTTCCTCATAATCACCCCGAAAACATATGTAGTGTATACGAAATGAGAGGAACGCGAAAAGTGGGAAAAGAAGGTGTTTTTGTAGGTTCCACTGACAAGTACCTTTGATCAGTACGAAATGCTTGAAAGCGTGTCTGTAAGCTAAGGTTAGTCAGTCCAGCTACGTTAGGCAGTTAACATATGTTACTCTGGGAGTGCCGCAAATAAGTTTTCGATAAATTAGCTATATTTAGGCCAATTAAGGCAGTTTAAACTTGTTGCTTCGGTTTATTTTGTAATAGAACGGTGGTTAATGCTTTCGTTCGGGTATCCAGATAAGTTGCGTGCACTGCAAATAAATAAATAGCCTACATGTGCGTGCAATATGTTCGTTGGGATATGGAAATCATTAATCTGTCTGTACATATCATTTTTCATCTGTCTACTAGGACGTAGCAGAAGTCACTCGCAAGCTCGCTAGCCAAACGTAACAGAACTGTGGCTGGCTGACTGCCTTCTTTCAAGTGCAGTCTGCTCGAGAAAAGCTTCAACTGGGTAACTGCCGAATTTTTCTTTTTCAGAACTGTACAGAATGTCTTCCGTTGGGCTGCGTACACGCCTGGAGTGGACAAGTAAGCCGATGACAGTTGCACCGAGGTGACCGTGGCGAGGGCGAGTACACAACGCAGAGGCCAGTGGGTCCAGGCATTCGTATAAACCTTCTGCACAGAGAAGTGAGTGACTGAGTTTGACTTGCCTGCCAAGCCCAGATTAGCTGATGTATGGCTTGTTCCTTCAGCTAAATACGCCATCAGGGGACCCCGGTGTGCAGGAAACCGTGCTCACACTTCATCCCCATCAGTTGCAAAACAGGATATTTGTACGCGTCCGTGCCTGCCATGGGTTTCCTGAGGATCTTCTCTAGCACTATGGCAAGGATGAGTACCTTCAGATCTTACCAAATGGTACTGCTCTTGGCAGCCGCGCTGGCCGTGGTTGCCTTCTACTACTTTGGTTCGGAGCGGCACAGTTTTTCCAGTACCACTAAACGCATCAGACAGTCCCAAGCTAGCCAGAACGCGAACCGAAACGACGCAGACCTTTCTCTTGACACCAGACCGGAGCATAAGGAATCGAAGATTGCTTTTGAGGACAGATGACGCCGCGCGACAGGGGGACGCGAGTCCTGCGTCAGTTGAATACCACGCGCTCATGATGTTTACCAAAGTGGACAAGAGTAGGGGGGTCTGCAAGCAAAATTCCAGGTAGCCGTGAGGTCCATGGCGAAGCACGGCAGCTTCCTGGAAGGTGAAGCGCTCGTGCTTCACTTTGTGAGTGACGAGGCCAGCCGAGAGCTTGGCGAGAAGATGCTGCCCGAACTGCTCATGGACGCGACCTTTCTGTACCAGGTAGGTCTGGAACGGTAACATCGGGCTGTGTGCATACTTTCCTAAAGAATGGACACATGGTTCAGTGAGTGATTGAAATGGATGGTGCTTGAGGTCTTGTCAATTTAAAAAAAAAAAATTTAGACCACAGAGGAGATCCAACTGGTGTCACCAGTTCACTCTTGAAACTAGCTGGCAGTACTGACTAGCAACAAGGACTTCAGAATAGCAACCCAACACCCTTCCTGTCCACCTGATTTATGACTTGAATGCACAACTCCAGTCCTGGGCAGCTGCAGTGTCTGCAGGTTTTTGTGATTCCCTGTGAATCGGCAGAAGGTGTAGGGTTCGGAAGTAAGTGTGAACTCTCTAGCCAATCAAGGACTTAAATTAAGCTCTTAAGTTCTGAGACAGGTCCAAAAGCCAACATGCACGCGTCCCTCCAGGACTGGAACTGTACACTCCTGATTTATGATAGACATGAAGTTCTACTG
Source organism: Anguilla japonica (assembly GCA_025169545.1). Lineage (NCBI taxonomy): Eukaryota > Metazoa > Chordata > Actinopteri > Anguilliformes > Anguillidae > Anguilla > Anguilla japonica. The sequence continues at coordinate 2,748,149 of CM045886.1, forward strand.
AAGTACATTTTGCTTTAATCTCCCACATCATAAAAAATAGTCGGTGAATATTTAATTGTTCATGTTTCAAATTGCCCTGTTATAAATGTTCAGATTCACATTTTTCATTTTTAAGAACTTATATATTTTATTTAGCTAAGAAACATAGCTAACTTGTGAACCAAAGTTGAAACTCAGTGGAGTGATTGACTAGGTTCTGGGGAATCTGAGTAAATGGGTAATCTACTGATTCCAGTATTGCTTTATGGTAGCGAATAGCTGACATTTTAGTGATAAGTGATGGAACATTGTTTAGAGTGTATGTGGTGCAAACAGTAGTCACGGGTTTTCGTCAGAACGGCGTTTTTATTACGTGCAGTAAAAATGACGGGGAGGCAGACGCTTTGAAAGAGCTGCAGAATAGAAGTGTGCATCAGGTCAGAGATTTTATCACCTTCCCCTGTTTTTTTTTTTTAGAAAAGGTTCGGTTTATTGTTACCATGGAAATTGCGGCGATAACCATAAAACATTTCCTTTATTCGCTCGGTATCCCGGCCGTACATCAAAGTAGCAGTCATCCACTTCCAATTCAATTCGGTTTTTATTTGCGAAGCTTTTCTGAGAAACTGCCACGTATAAGCCGGGTGACAGTTTGACGGTGGCCTGAACACCCAAAAGCAATTGAAGTTGGGGAAAAAAAACTCCCCTAGTGCTGAGGGGGAAAAAATATGAGGCAAAAAATCTCTCTGCAGTAACCTGGCTATAGAGGGGGAACCCATCCACTTGCTGGCTCAGTGTCAGGAGTTAAAGTTAGGTTGGTCTGCCGGGTAATAGGTGAGGTAATGGGGTATCTCTTGGAGTAGATTGCCAGAATGGTTGGGCTAGTTATAGCCCTGCTGATAAAGAAAAGGGAGCCCAGGCTCTATGCGAAGGATTGTGCATTTATCTCCAGATGGGGAGGGATGAGGAGATGCTTCTAGGCCTCCGGGTTGTAGTGACGGGGGCAGGAATAGGGGGAGGGGCCTGGGGGGGAGGTCAGAAGCCCCATGGAGGAGACGAACAGATTTCATGCCAAAAAAAAACAGAACAGAAGAACTGGTGAAATACAGAAGTGCATTCGAAGCTGCAGCTTTTCTGCAGATTCAATACCAAAGAAAGACTCTGTGGACAAACACAACTGAATTGGAACAAATTGTATCATTTTCAACTCCAGCATGAAAGGAAATGGAAAAAAAACATGGCAGTTTCCACTGTTGCAGTAATGCATTCAGAAGATAATTTGCAAAGGAAAATACAAATCAAATAACCAGTTTTCATGCTAATCACATACAGATATAAATGCATGATGTAAACAAAATTGCTGCTTAAATCAGTGTCCGCTGATGGAGCAGTGTGGAATTAGGAGCTGATGGCAGCTGGTCAATGGCTCCATGGGTAAACGTGATAAACACCTCGCTCATTGCGCTACTGTCGTTCAAGTCAGCAGTTCAGCATTCGGTTGAAAGTTTTTGGTTCACGTGGTTAAAGTTATTAGCCTGCAGGTACAAATGGTGCCATAAGTTACCACGGTCAATTATTTGAGCCTAAAGACCAGCCCGATTAATTTCATCATCGGTTAGGACCACCAGTGTCCACCAGGGGGCAGTGCAGGCTTAGTAAACCGGCATCTGGGAATTTTCCCCAACCGTTAATCTGTTTCACACAGAGTAAAGGAGTCGGACCTCACAACCTTTTAAAAGTGCTCACGTTGTCCCGGTTGCTGCGTGGAGGCTGTAGCCTTTGCATCAGTATTTGGGGATTTTCGTGGGGGGGGGGGGGGAATTGAAGGGCCTCTGAAATTTTCCTCCTGGCTTCAAAAACCCATCTGCCACTGTCAGCCCCAGAGACGAGGCGGCAGCTCTGATGGTGCATTGAACCAGATGCCTGTCGAATCTCACCTTTCAAAGACTCTGGCCACCGGCTTCGACTCTAAACTCCCATGAGCCTCAGCACGGCTTCTATGTAGCTGTAGCAGTTATGGCAGAATGAGATCTCCGCGGGTGTTGATCTGGCGTCTGGCATGCCTTTCATTTTGGTGTCCAAAGCTGTGGCAGTAGGCCGCCTTGTTTATTACTGAAAGTCCTTTCAGCTCGTCCAAAGCGCCGGAACGCTGAAGGGTGTCCTAATGGGGTGTGGTCAGGGTGTCTGAGCGGAGTCGCGCGATTGGTCCTGCAGTTTGGACGGTGGGCGGGTTTGCTCAGCTCACGAGAGGAGGCTTGGAGGCACTGAGGCAGATTACCTCATAATCCGACTCACATCCACATTTACACACACACACACTCACATCCACATTTACACACACACACACACACACACACACACATACACACACACGCACATCCACATTTACATAGACACACACACTCACATCCACATTTACATAGACACACACACTCACATCCACATTTACACAGACACACACACACACACTCACATCCACATTTACATAGACACACACACTCACATCCACATTTACACAGACACACACACACACTCACATCCACATTTACATAGACACACACTCACATCCACATTTACACACACACTCACATCCACATTTACATAGACACACACACTCACATCCACATTTACACAGACACACTCACATCCACATTTACATAGACACACACACTCACATCCACATTTACACAGATACACACACTCACATCCACATTTACATAGACACACACTCACATCCACATTTACACAGACACACACACACACACTCACATGCACATTTACATAGACACACACACTCACATCCACATTTACACAGATATGCACATGCACGCACACACACGCTCATATGTACATTCACTCACACACATGCGCACACACGCATTCACACACACACTTACATGTACTCATACACATGCACGCACACACACTCACATGCACTCATGTGCATGCGCACACACATGCACAAATACACACACACACACACATGCACTCATGTGCATGCGCACACCCAGTGTGCACATACACACGTTGCTCTTTTGGACGGTGGAAGGACAGTAATGTAATGAGAGTGGGCTGTGACATCCTGTCTGATAATCCGGTAAACGGCCCTTCTGTCGGCCATGTGGGGCCGGAGATTAATGCGGCTTTATCACAGGGAACCCGCCGTAGCGGTGTTCTGTCATTAGCTCATGCAGCGGATTAGATCGTACAGAACCGGGTTTGTGGGGACCCACTGTAGCTGGGTCATATCATTAGCTCATGTAGCGGATTAGATCGTACAGAACCGGGTTTGTGGGGACCCACTGTAGCTGGGTCATATCATTAGCTCATGCAGCGGATTAGATCGTACAGAACCGGGTTTGTGGGGACCCACTGTAGCAGGGTCATATCATTAGCTCATGCAGCGGATTAGATCGTACAGAACCGGGTTTGTGGGGACCCACTGTAGCAGGGTCATATCATTAGCTCATGCAGCGGATTAGATCGTACAGAACCGGGTTTGTGGGGACCCACTGTAGCAGGGTCATATCATTAGCTCATGCAGCGGATTAGATCGTACAGAACCGGGTTTGTGGGGACCCACTGTAGCAGGGTCATATCATTAGCTCATGCAGCGGATTAGATATGGCACAGAACCAGGTTTGTGGGGACCCACTGTAGCTAGCTCATTAGCTCATGCAGCTGTTTAGATGGTGCCAAACCGGGCTTGTGGGGACCCACTGTAGCTGGGTCATATTATTAGCTCATGCAGCAGTTTAGATGGGACAGAACTGGGCTTGTGGGGACCCACTGCAGCTGGGTCATATTATTAGCTCATGCAGCAGTTTAGATGGGGACAGAACTGGGCTTGTGGGGACCCACTGTAGCTAGCTCATTAGCTCATGAAGCGGTTTAGATGGGACAGAACTGGGCTTGTGGGGACCCACTGTAGCAAGGTCATTAGCTCATGCTGCATTTAAAGGTGGTGATGCATGAAGATTAATTTCCCTGGACTCTGAGCAGCTGAAGTTTAGTCCACCGTGTTTGTCCACATTTTCTCGCCCCACCAACTCTGGGAGAGAAAATGAGTGCCGTCTGATGAATGTGTTTCATGAAGAATGTGGCCATGCGTGAATCTCGTCCTCCAACATGAACAGGAAAATTCCGAAAAGCTGGAACAAGTATGTGGTAATGAAGTCGAAGGAGGCATGTTTTAATCTTGGCAGCTGAAAATCTTGTCACTTCAGATTTAATTTGTTTGTTCGGATATTGAAAGAGAACATTCTGCCAACAATTTATCTTGGGAGAGGGAGATGGGAGTTAGACTGGGTTCTCTAATGTTACATGGAGACCAGAAGTGTTCCCAGAAGACAGGAACAAACAACCCGATTAAGACTCAAAAAACAATACACTTATTGTTTCTTCAAAATGACTATCTTTAGAAATTTGGGTAAAAAATGCAATTGACTGTTGTTTGCTTTTTACAGACTTAATCAAGTTGCCCTGCCTGGGAATTTCTGTCCTTAAAGCATTCCTTAAAACGCATTTATGAGGAAGTTCTTCCTCAACGTCTAATTTGAGTGGCTCAATTGTAAAATTTTATTTTTAAAATTTTCATTTGCAGTTCTTCCTAGGATGTTGCCATAGAGATTAGTTTATGGGGTTTAAGAGAATAGGAAAAGGAAATTAATCTAGAAAAATAATGGTAGGAGCAGGTTACTGGTTTACTTCACTGTTTTAATTGTATTAAAGTTTTGTTTTTAAAATTAAGCCTTACATAGCTTTGCATTTACCACACAGCTCTGTACAAAGTTCTGGGAGTATTTGCCCTCTTGCCCTTTCTGGGATATTAAGCGTCAAAGATGTTTGGGGGGGGGGGGTGATACATCTTTCAAATCCCAGCTGTTTTTTTTAACAAGTAGGGTAACCGAAGCAAATAGGATTGCGCTACATATTAATAAACCTGCATCACCATAACGAGGTAGTCCAGTAAGATTAAGGTTGGAATTGTGGAGCATATTCATTCATTAGCTGCCAGCGTCTGGTTTTAGCCGACTTCAGCAGTTACTTTGGCCTGTCTCTCCGCGGATCATTCCGGAAAAAGGTAGTGTGTTATCTGAAAAAAATTTATGTCAATAAAACATTCCCGCCCTAGACTAATCTTGGCTTCTTTGATTAGGTTGATGAGAATTTTGGCAGATACTTTGTGCACGACCGTGCTTATCTTATCGACATAAGTAATGCTCCAATTTCATTTTGCATATTTGTCTTCCCTGGCCGTGAAAGATGTGTCCGGTATGCGATATGAATGAAAGTTATTTAAAGTTTCCTCCCTCCCTTCTTTGCTTTTTTAATATGCTTTTGTCAGGGATAAATTAAAGTGCTCCATAGAACTGGCACCACCAGTCTTCCTTTAGTAGATGAGAGGAAATTATTGTTTTTTTGATAGCTTGCAGGGCTGTGTCTTTTTGTGTGTGCTCTTTGTGCTAATTACATTGTGAAGTGCGGACTAACTTTATAATGCGGGTCTATAAATGGAATCCACGCGTCCCACATTGAGATGTTTATGTCCATTTTTTGTAATGGTAGGAAATGGGGTGCTTTGTTTTAAGGAAAGGGCCGTTTTCCTTTTCCTCGTTTGGCACGTAATTTTGGGGGTTCCCTTCGAAGGTAGCCTTCCTCGGACTGGAATGCTGGGCCCGTCCCGTGTTCGATAGCCTGGCAGGCCTGCAGACGTGGAACTCTTGTTTCACGTGATGAAGCGTGTTACTCGCGCATGGCCACGGTGCCGTGTGGACGCGCTCCCTGACAGCACGTGGGCTCGTGTGTTTAATTATTCATCATGGAGCAGCGGGGCCACACAGAGCCGGGTTTCGTAAACTTCACTTGTTCTCTAAAGCCCCCAGGGGTCCTGTGCATAGAAGGGGCAGCAGGTCAATAACAGAATTAATTTGATCTGAGCCCTGCTGGAGGGACGGAAGGCCCAAATCTCACATTCAGGCTCCTGGGAAGGGGCCTACAAGGGGCCTACAAGGAGCTTTTGGTCTGAGCCTCATGGATAGAGTGGTCTTCAAGGGGTCTGCTTTGTGAGCCCTGTGGGCAGAAGGCCCTGTGGCTGTACAGTCTCCTGGGAAACGTTGTCAGTAATGAAACACACAGGGAGGAATCAAAGAGGGACCCAAAAGCCTACGTGATACCCCCCCCCCCCCCCCCCCCGCCAAAAAACAAAAAATTATAAAAAAAAAGTAACTAATAGCACTAGTAATGTGCAGGGAAATCAAATCATTGTGAAGAGAAATACGAGGGAAGAAATGACAGATATTTTTGAGTTTGTGGTCATGGAAACAGCTCGTGCGGCGTTTAAAGTGTTGGGTGGGGAGGGCCAGCCTTGCGTGTGGTGTCCTTGCGTGAGGATGCAGGGTCCCGCGGTGCAAATGAGAATGGGGGGGGGGGGGGGGGGGGGGCGGGGCGGGGCTTTCCATCGTCAGTGTGGCAGCACTTTCCCTTGCCAGGGTAAAGAGGGGGAAAAACACGTTATTGAATTCATAAACTTGTTTATGAATAAACAGGGCATTTGGAGGAGGAAGAGGAGGAGGGGAGGAAGATGGGAGAGGAAACACGAACAGGAAGTGATGTCTGCACTGTTTGGGCTTCCCCCGACTCTGCTGGCACACTTTAGCTCAGATCAAAGATTCAAACCGAAACCCTTTGTCAGATGGTAAACACCCCCCCGCCACCGCTCAACACCCACACCCACCCCCACCCCCACCCCACCCCACGACAAAACTAAAAACTGCTTCTTTGAAGCTCAGACTCTCTGTGGCTCTCTCTCTCTCTCTCTCTCTCTCTCTCTCTCCGGATGCATGCCGTTGTGCTGGGAAGGAAGTTCTGTTGTTGTTTGCGTGGTGTGTGAGAAGTGGCTGGAAACGGCATCCTCCGCTCTCTCTCTTCTCTCTCGTTTGTGTTGTTCCTGTTGTTCTCTCGCTCTTTTTTTAGTCACTTACAGTAAACGAGTCCCCGAAGCCCTCGAGCCGCTTTGCTGTCGGCTGCATTATTGTTGTTTTTTTTCGGCTCTGCGGCCGCCTCAGTGGGACGGGGCGGACGTTTCGGTGACGACGCCTCCCTTTCCGTTTGACTTCTGAGGAAAACCATAAGTGAGGGGCTGGGGGGGGGGGGGGGGGGGGGGGGGGGGGGGGGGGGGGGGGGGGGTACAGGGGTACACATTTTCAGAGTTTGAGCAGGAGCCGAATGCGAGAAATCTTTCAGCTCCTCTGCAGCTTTACAGCACCCTCCGACTTAAACCGCTGGGTCCTGTGTGACTAGTCTGCTGTTTTTTTTTTCCGAAGAGGAATGTGTTTCGCTCTTTTTCGCACTTTTATCCAGCGAATTCACGTGGAGTTTCTCCACCAGTTGGCGCTCGCAGCTGTAGTTCCAGTACGTGGATGGCAGGGGGTGCGATAAACTGTGTCTCATTACAAAACACAAAATATCTCCACAGTCTACAAACTACAGTCAAAATGGTGGGGTGTAGGTTGCTATGCCAGTAGCACTGAGGTCTAGAGGCAGGGCTAACCAGCCCTGTTCCTGGAGATCTACCATCCTGTAGGTTTTCACTCTGACCCTAACAAAGCCCAAGCTGCACCTCATTCAACAGCTAGAGCAGGGCTGCCCAACCCTAGGTTTTTCACTCCGACCCTAACAAAGCCCACTCCTCATTCAACTGCTGGAGTAGGGCTGCCCAACCCTGTTCCTGGAGATCTACCATCCTGTAGGTTTTCACTCCGACCCTAACAAAGCCACACCTCATTCAGCAGCTGGAGATCTTGTTCTTTTGCTAATTAGCAGAGGTGTGCCAAATTAGGGTTGAAATGAAATTGTACGGGGAACAGGGTTCGGCAGCCCTGGCCTAGACAATGCAAGAAGAAAAAAAAAGAGAAAAAAATGTGTTATATGGTGGCGTATGAAGTGCATTCGTGCAGATGCATTTTTCCAATGACTGTAATTTGTAATGCTGTCCATCCCTGTTCCTCAGTACTGCGGCGTTTGACGTGTCACTGCGTAGGCGTCGTAGTGCAAACGCTGCTCCCTCACTGATGCGTGTCACCCGCTTTAGCGCCAATGCTAACGCAGGCCTTTCCGGCGTAGCGGGCCGGCGTAGCTGAGGTCTGTCAGCGGAAGGGCGGAGGCTGCGCTACGTCTCTGACCCCGCCCCCAAAATCTTTAGCGGCCGCTCAGGAATGTAAAAAGTCCCGCCTGACCACAGTTACCCGCCACCGTCTGCTCCCCGATGCCTGAGAAATTAAGGCACTGTGCTGCCGTTTAGTGTGCCACTGACCACTCGAGTGAGTAACTACTCCAGCTCCAGCTTTGAGGTTTGCAGATCCCTGAACCCCCAAAGTGAGAGCCTGTGGGGAAATTGTCAAACTGAGAGGTTTTTTTATTTTTTTTATTTAGACTGTAGCAATCTTGCAAATTATAACCAAGAGAAAACTCTCTCGTCGATGAAATTTCTTATGTCAGGTTCAAATATGTGATTAGAATGTTCTTAAATGAACATTCTAATGCTGATGTAACAATCACTGCTGGTGACTGAAAGCAGTGGAGTTCTAAAACACTGACTTAGAATAAAGTCATCCCAAAAAAACCTTCTCTTCAGATGGTTAATGTGGTGTTTGCTACTGATAGTGATAAGACTGTGGTTAGTAGTAAGTTTGAGGGTAAGGCATATGTTCGGAGTGAGATGACTGTATGTCTGTATAACATAGGCAGGGTTTTTCCACTGATCTTATCTCCCCTAGAATCCCTTGTGTGTATCAGCCAATGAGAAGTGGGCTGTGAGAACTGACCCCCCCCCCCCACTGCTCTGATATCTCATCAGCTGTGAAAACCATTCTCGCCTTCCAGGAATTAGGAACATTTACAGAGTATCTCTTTCTGTTTTTTTCTGGAGATTCTTAGAAGGAAAGGAAAACGGCAGGAAATTAGCAGATTGTGCCCTCCCATGATGCCCCCTGATAGTGAGACAAATCGTGAGGCTCCGGTCTTGACGTGGATATGTGGACCTCGTCTCCAAATCCAGCTGAATCAGATGGGTTCTGTTCTGTAGAGCACTTTTCCCTTCTTTTTTTTTGGCTTCCCGTCTGCACTGGTAGAGAAGTAGTTTGGGGGGGGGGGGGGGGGGGGGGAGAAAAGGCATCTGTTTGGTGTTATTGTCCGTATTTACTTTTTTTGGGGGGGTGTCAGGAGGAGTCGTAAATCTTAAAGACTGTTAAAGTAGCCGTAGTCCTTTAGCCTTCGGTAGCGGTGTTCCTGGCGGGTTAGCGTGCCGGGCCTCGCCGCCGGCGTCTCTCTCTCCTCTCTCTCTCTCTCTCTCTCTCTCTCTCTCTCTCTCTCTCTCTCCCCCTGTTCGGCCGCCCAGCGGCTCGGGGGACACATTCCGGGACGGGACGCTGTTTACCGCGCAGGCCCCGGGCCGCAAATCCCGCCGAGCAGAACTCCAGCGGAACCCGCCGCCGGGGGAACGGTCTCCAGGACAACCTGAGCTCAGCCAATGGAGCGCTCTGAATATCACTACCCCTAATCATTGGAAGGGCACTAAATCGCATTCCCTTTGTAATATAAAGGCATGTGCCTGCAAGCGGCATATATATATATATATATATATTTCTGTTCAACAAGTAAAAGTGTCAAAATATGCTGTTGGGTAGTGGTTGAGGTTGGGTTTAGAGTTAAATGCTTATCCCCCTGTCAGACTTGTGTTAATTTACGCTGACGGTTGCGTTGAGTGCTAAATCTGCTCTCTTGCGCAGGAGAGCCAGGGGGCCTTACGAGCACATCTGCTCTCCGGCGGGAGCCTGCGCTGCAAAGCCGGGGAAATCCCGCGATCACGCGTCTGAATTCCCGTCTCTCATCTGAGGGGCCGCGGAGTCCGCGAGGCCTGAGCAGAGAGTTTGTGGGGCCTGTGTCACGTCAGCCGACCGGGTAGAGCAGCTGAAGTGTGGGGAGGACTGTTCATATTGCAGCTGCCTACCGCTGAGTAGCCCTGTCCTCCCAGTGCAGCCTACGTCCGGTAAAACGGACATCGCCGCTCCTTATCTCCTGGATGGAGGTGCTAAGATGGCCGCCCAAAGAGAAAATGGACACACTCACAAGGGCCAGGTTAATACTGGTTTACACTGAGTGGAGATGTGCTGCCGACAGAATTATTTACTGCTCATTAATGGTGAAAGAAAGCTGCTAAAACCAGAGGCTACGCAAAGTGTGATGTTGTTAAATCAACAGAACAAAGTGTCAGGTAAAGGAGTGAGGCGGTAAAGAAATGTGAAACATTTAAACAGGAAGGGAATGAGGCTGCTTTAAAATGTTCAAGAAACAACAACAAGAAATTGACACACCGACAAGTGCAAATATTGCAAAACAGTGCCTGTCATACGGGCGTGGATCATCCATTAAGCAAGCAGATGACTTCCCAGCATGCACAGGGTCATATGTAAAAGTGCTGAACAGGCCCGTTTGCCTGTAATTATGGCAGGCGTGACTGCGGGTGGGAAACTTTGAAACGGGGGCGATTGTTTGGGCACGTTCGTTCGGTGGCAAACCCGCAGACGGGTGAGGCGATGCCATCGTGGAATTCTGAGGGAATGACATCATCAGCTGAGGGCGAGCGCGGGTGAAGACACACCGCCCCTCAGAACCATGCGTTCTGCGCGTTAGTCATGTGTTTACACTCGCGCCCGATCAGCCAGGCGAGGAGCCACGCAGCGGCTGGCTGCAGGTTCCGACCTGCCGAGAGAGAAACCAGGTTAATTTAAAAAAAACAGTGGACAGTCTCGCTTGCCATGGAGTGGCCCTATGCAGTTTCTGTTTGTTTATATTTTTGTTCAATACCTGTTTGTTACACTATGTTTGTGAGACCTGAGAATTATGATCACTTATTATCACTTATTTCCGATTCTCTGATTCACATTATGAATTTGGTACATGGAATGTATTTATATAGCGCTTTTATCCAAAGCGCTTTACAATTGATGCCTCTCATTCGCCAGAGCAGTTAGGGGTTAGGTGTCTTGCTCAAGGACACTTCGACACACCCAGGCTGGGGTTTGAACCGGCAACCCTCCGACTGCCAGACAATCGCTCTTACCTCCTGAGCCATGTCGCCCTCTGTTTGGGCGACATGCCGCGAATTTCCTGTTTTTTGTGATACATTGTTCCGTGTTCTAGTAAATCAGGGTTGCGTTGCAGCGCTGGATGAGGTGCGCCCATGCTAATTGTAAAAGTGTGTTTCTGTTTGTTGGCACCTCATGTGTAAGCACAGCCGTGCAGAACGATTTCTTCCTTCCCAGACGCTGAATAATTCAGCTTGAGAGGCTCTGAGGTAAAATGGCCGAGGTATGTCCAAAAATAATCTGTTTATACATATTTCACGCACAGATTGCAGTGCTGCGGCGCTGCCTGTTCTCCCTGGCAGATGCCCGGGTGCTTCGCCGCGGGGCTTTTTTTCTTGGAGCGACGATGTGTAAATGGCCACCGTGGAAGAGCGCGGTGCTTTCACGCTTGCGTTGCCGGATGAGAGCAGTTCTGCCCTGTCCAACACTCGTCTCAGTCCTCCTTCGGATGAGATTTTAGGATTTTTGGGTTGACCGTGGTACAGCTGTCAAGATGAGCCCCTGAGATTTACCCCGCTAATACAACTTGTCACCAGTATTCTTGATCGTACTGTACAGATGTTACTTTACCTAGAGAGGAACCTGTGTAATAAATATGAATGGTCTGAAATTCTTCTCGTAAAAACCACGAACCCGTGATTGTACGTGAACCCGCTGTGGAATTTTTATGAGACCCGTGATGTTCTAAACTCCTCAGTGTTCTCCGTTAAAAAAAGACTGTGCTGTGATTGGCTGTTTTTTTTCTCCCCTGGCTGTGAACAGCAGCCTATTGGCAAGTTGCAAGTGTGGCAGTGGGAGATGCCAGGCTCGACCCTCCGAGCACTTAATGGATCGCTCTCTGTGTTTCTGTGGTCGAATAAAATGTTCCTGTTGCCTTCTTCGCCTACGAGAGAGAGAGAGTGAGAGAGAGAGAGTTGGTGTTTCTCAGCTTTAGGGAAACGCTGGTCTATTTTGGGACGTGTGTGAAGAAGTGAAAGTATTTTTAGCCTTGTTTTGAGGCGAGGGAGGGTAGAGATTAGGACTGAAACCTGGTCATCTTGGATGCGTGGTTTGATCACTCACGGCCCAGACTGGTGTTTTTTATCAGAACGCTGGGCTGTACACAAACACGCCGTTGTGCTGTTGCCTGAAGCATGCACGAATGTGCCAGTTATTTATGTATTTATTATTTATTACTTTGGGAACTGCAGATTACATGGGAATGTGTGGTTAACTGTGTTTATAATCTTCTTGTACTAATCTAAGGGATGCAACCTTATCCGATTGTGGCCGCTGCTCTTTGGGCCAAACCCCCCCCCCAACAGCAGAGCTCTGGATTAGTCCCGGCTTATCAGAGTCAGGAGAGCCTTTTGGGCGTCCGGCTGGAAAAGGAAGGTTGAAAGACCTCCTATATTCACTTCATTGTGGCCTGAACACAGACTCGTTACAAAGTACAAACAATGTGATGGACACAGACACCACCAAGCGCCATGTTCACAGAAAGATCTGTTCTGCAACCTAATGCACCCGAATCAGGGGCGGCAGGGTAGTATAATGGGTAAGGAACTGGTCTAGTGACCTAAAGGTCGCAGGTTTGACTCCCCGGTAGGACACTGCCACTGTACCCTTGAACTGCACTGCTTCAGTATATAATCCAGCTGTAGAAATGGATGCAATGTAAATGTAGCTACATGCTACGTCAAACGTTGTGTGAGTCGCTCTGGATAAGAGCGTCTGCTAAATGCCTGTAATGTAATGATTCTGTAGCCTTATGGGGAGCCTGTCTGCTGTTGGAGCGTACGTTGTGAAGGTTTTAAGTAGGCTAATGGAAATGAAGTGATCATTGGAAACTGTATTAGCTGACTCATTGATCTGTTGCCCCGTATTGTTGGGTAGCTATACCGCTACGTCCTCTCGTCTCACTCTTTATTGATCACTCAGAAAGTGCTGGGAGTTTCATCCCCACGGTTGGTGTACACAGCGAGACACAGCTGGTCTGATCTTTAAATGTAGCGATGTGTGGGGGGGGCGTGCGAGATCTCCTCCCAGAATAGCCGCCGTGCGATCGCGCCCCAGAAGGCCCTCGGTCTCACCCCTCCGCCGGTCCGGGCGGGTCGCCGTTCGGTGGGACGCTAGCGAGGGGCGTGTGGACCTCACACGCCGTCTGTGTGTCCGTGTGCGGGGATGTGCAAAAACACTACAAATCTGATCTGCACTAAAAATAAACATTTCAGTGTATTTCTGCCCATGAAACTGATGCTTACCAATTGGTGTGTGTGTGTTGTGTTTGTGTGTGCATGTGTGTGTTTGTGTGTGTGTGTGTGTGTGTGTTTGTGTGTGTGTGTGTGTGTTGTGTGTGTGTGTGTGTGTTGTGTGTGTGTTTGTGTGTGTGTGTGTGTGTGTCTGTGTGTGTGTGTGTGTGGGTGTGTGTATGTGTGTGTGTTGTATTTGTTTGTGTGTGCATGCGTGCATGTGTGTTTGTGTGTGTGTGTGTGCGTGCGTGCGTGCGTGTGTGTGTGTGTGCGTGTTTGTGTGTGTGTGTGTGTGCGTGTGTGTGCGTGCTTGTATGTGTGTGTGTGTGTGTGTTTGTGTGTGTGTGTGTGTGTGCATGCGTGCGCGCATGTGTGCGTATCTGTGTGTGTATCTGTGTGTGTGTGCATGTGTGTGTGTGCATGTGTTGTGTGTGTGTGTGCATGCGTGCATTGTGTGTGTGTGTGTGTGTGTATCTGTGTCTGTCGGTGCAGGTGGTGTTCCATGATGTGAGCAGCCTGTCGGAGAAGCTCCTCCCCATCGTGGAGGTGATGCAGAAGCACTTCAGCGCTGGATCCGGTGCTTACTTCAGCGACGCCATCTTCTTCTTGTCTGTGGCCATGCACCGCATCATGCCTGCAGGTTAGCCCCGCCCCCGCCCTGCATCACTGCAGGTTAGCCCCGCCCCCACCCCGTATCACTGCAGGTTAGCCCCGCCTCCCCCCCCCCCAGTTTTCTTTTTAAAAAAAATAATAATAACATCAGTTCATCACTGTGATTCCCATGGTGAGCAACTGGACATTTTTTACAAGTTTATGTTGAGTGGAGGGCTAATGGAGTTAAACTGAGTAAGTGTCAGTCAGAGGGTCAGAGGTCAGTCAGGAGAGGGGAACATAAAGCATAAAGCATTAGCGCACGTCCCCAGCGCTGGAGGCGGTGGAAGTCCGGCCGCGTGTGTGTGCCGCTTAGCGGCCGAGAGCCGGACCTCGGGACCGGCTTGGGAATGTTAGGTGCGCAAACGGGAACGCTGCTCAACTTCAGGGAATTTTCTCTCCTTCCTCCTCCACCAACAACCAACCACCCACCGTCTGGGAACTAGAAACATTAGCTGTGCTTCAGTGAAGAGGCCCACCCCCCCCCCCAAAAAAAAAAAAATAATTTAAGTGTGGGACAGAGAACAGCACTCCTCACCACAAGGGCTTCAAGCGCTTGAGTTTTAGGAAAACGATGGTGTGACACACTCATCAAAAAAAAAGAGGAGAGAGACAAAAGTTTTTGCTGTTGTTGCTTAGGTTGGATTTTTGGGTGCAGAAGCGCAGCAGTCATCATCGTACCGTCCGAGGAAAAGCCGAGGGAGAGAAAGATTAACACGTCTGTTATTCTCTGAGGGTTGAGAAAGCCTGGTGTAAGCAAACGGGGGAAAAGGGGGATTTCGGCGGTTTTTTTTTCTCGCTTGTGGTGTGAATCGAGCCTCTCGCTGGATTCGCTGCTGTGCTTCCCCCCCCCCGCGAACTCGCGCAGTGGAGCTTTGTGTGCGTGTCTCCCCAGAGCAGATCTGCCCCCCTCCTCTGAGAAAGCACACTGAATTCCTTTCAGAACGGAGATGCTATAGCAAATTTGTTCTGCTGAAAACCAAAAAAAAAAATTTAAATAAAAAAATAGTGCAAATAGCTCCTATGTGGTGTGACGTGAGGCCGACTGTGCTGTGGTTTTATTGTCCAGAACTTGCAGGGTTCAGAGGGAGGTCTCGGTGTAAAAGGCCTCCGTCTGACTGAGGCTGCGATGCCGTTGAGCTGTTAAACACCAAACTACGTTTGGGAAGCTTGCTTCTGCTGTTCAGCAAAACAAAAAACACCTTGCATCTCCAAAAGGTGTCATTCTTCAGAAAAGCCAAAATGAAGACGGCTTCTGCTTCTGCAGTCCGTTTACCAGCACAACAGTGCTGACGTATGTGGGATTTGAAAACTGGGTTTTGAGAGTTGAAGAGGTTGCTCAGCTGAAAAGTTAGGAAACTTTGACTAAGAACAGAGCAGGAGGCAACCCTGTGGTTTGTGTTTGACATATAAAGGATATGCAAGTTTTTTTTTTTCCATGCCGCAGATGATGTGCATTTCTTTTCTTTTTTTCCTTTTTTTAACTGCTCTGCGATTTTACGTGTCCTTCGTGACAGGATGTGATTGTGGCAGATTTGTAGACAAAGGGTTGAAATTAAAAATTCTCAGTCAGTCTTAGTTTTTCTCTCTTCAGCCTGTGGGCATAGTTGCTAATCAGTGGATGCAGATTAAATGCACTTTTTAAATTAATTTAATTAACTCAGTTCATTGTTTAAGACCCTTGAATGAATTGGATTTTAAATTAAATGAAGGTCAATGAGCCAGGCTCTTTGTTTAACTGTTGACTTGTTCAGATTCTTTGTGTGTTCCACAAAAGTTTTTGTTTATTGTACTCATAGAATCTCATCACACTGTGTTACAAAATATCTTCTAAAAACTCTCTCCGTCTGTTGAAGTGTCTTCAATCAATGCAGATTAATTGCTGTCCATTATGCACTGTCCAAATATCACTAGACAGGCAATTGCATATATTTTAATTAAAATACCTTTTTTTTCCATTCAGACAGTTGGAAGTTTACTGAAACAGGGTGCACGGCAGCCCAGTCAGACTCCGCCTTCTCCTGGCGTGCCCTGTTCAGGTATTCAGGTGCCCTGCGTTTGCGTCCGACTGCATGGCCGTCACAGCGAGGCTGAATCCGCTCCGCTGCTGTGTTAGCAATGCAGATTCAGAGTGTTTCCAGGGTCTGGCTAACACGACGTGACTGCGTTGCATTGCATTATGGGCGCTTGGCAGGTCCTGTTACACTGAGTGACTTACAGATTGGAGAACACTGGGGGGGTGGGGGGGGGGGGTGGAGTCATCGCCATGGATACGTACAGAGCCGGCTGCTGGCGTGAGAACCCCTGTGTGGCCGTTTAGGGCCACAGCCTCCTGTAGGCCGCCCAACTTTTGATCGCAAATGTTTTTATATTTCTTTTTAGAAGATGAAACAATATTTTAATTTTGTAGTAATCAGAGGGTAGCCGGTAGCTTTTCCGATGCTGTTGTTGTGTGTTGTTTGCGCCGGTTTGTTTGTTCCATGGTCCCCGAACACACCTCCCCCCCCCCTCCCCCAGTTTGTGATTGCTTTTTTGCTACCTCCATCATGCCCCCCCCGCCCCATATCATTCTTGTTTAGGGCCACCAAAAATCCTCAAGCCCGCTCTGAGTACGTACGTGCAGCAGTAGGCCCACCACGGAGAGAGCACAGTCGGCTCGTTCGTAACCAACACTGCGAGGAGCGACGTAGCTGAGCTAACCGACATTTAGCACGGGCAACACTGTCGTCATATCACTCTTAATGCCAGCGCACGCTCAGGGAATCGCAGCACGGCGGTTTAAAGATTGACAGATAAAGAGGGTCAGGGGTGGAAGATCTAAGCTACGGTATAGTCTGCAGAGATGAGTCATCAGGCTGTCTCAGATGATTTGTCAGTGATTCTGCCGTCCTGGCCGCCATGGAAATTTCCATTAGTTCCACCGTGGTGGGGGCAGGAGGGTAAGGGGGGGTGGGGGGGGGGGGTGGCAGAACAGACAGCAGCAGTTGTGACAAGTAAAAAAAACTTCTTATAATGTACATAACCTAATATTATCAAAAAAATAATTTTCACCGTTCAGAATGAAAGTTGGGTTGGTGAGCTCATCTCTGCATGATGTCATCATGGCAGTTCAGAATGAATGGAACGGGAGCTGAGACTGCTGTCATATCAGATAAATTGCAGTGATCTCGAGTCCCGCTAAGATTCCGTAAAAGTGTGAAAATCACTCCGGCTGTTTCCAAATATAGTTAATGCTCAGAGCCCGGCCGGCATGTGAGGAGGGGTGCCAGATGACAGATCCTTGCATCTGCATCATTGGTTAAAAAAAAAAAAAAATGCATGGAAAATATGCCGGGCGTATTTTCCCCTTATAAGGGGTGGCGATGGCAGAATTATGGCTTTTGGATATTTGCCGTTTCCCTGCAGGTGGAACATGTCGGAGAAGCAGGCTAGGAATGCTACCTTCTGCTGAAAGCAAAGGCCTCAACACACCTGCGATCGATCGACAGGTGATTTTTCTCTTTATTTGACGCACGTTGCACCTGTGTGTCCAGGGCGCTGGACAGGTGTGCATGCCTATCACTCAGTTCAGTTTTTGCAAACAGATTAAAAAAAATAAGGCTGCAGTCAAGGAGAAATTTTGGCGGTTGGTTTTTGAAAGCAGCCATTGCCTCAGCAGTTCTGGTGTTGGCTGGAAGAGCCACAACTAGAGAGGTTAACAGGTGAAGGATCTAGAGATGAGCAGGTGAAGGGTCGAGTGATGAGCAGGTGAAGGATCGAGAGACGAGCAGCTGAAGGACGAGAGATGAGCAGGTGAAGGGTCGAGTGATGAGCAGGTGAATCTGCTAACAGTGCTAACAGTGCTAACGTGCGTTCACTGAGCTCTGTCAGTCTCAGATCCCCACAAAGAGGAGGCTTACTGTATCAGGTGATACTGGGAGGGGTGTGCAGAGACCTGTATCTGTCGCCTGTATGTTTTTCGGAAGGGGGGTGTTTTCTATACGTCCCACACTGTTATTTTGTCAATGCAAGCGTCATTGTGGCGAGAAATGCACAACAAAATTAACTGTTGTTTAATTTTCTGTTTAATGCTGTCATTTTTCTGCAAATCTTATCTCTTCAGATATCTTGGGTCCGCTGCAGGACAGCGCAGTAACTGTGTGTTTTTGGGTCGGGGTACACCCCTAACCACAGTAACTGTGAGTTTGTTTCGGGGTACACCCCTAACCACAGTAACTGCTGGGCCCCCGCCACCATATGCAGTTCCTGCAATGACTGTAACCCTCCTCCCCCGCCCTGTCGCTGTTTCGCGGTATTGGGCAGTGGTTGACAACAGCCGAGTTGTCAACCAGGCCAGGGCCGTCGTGGAGAGAGGTGGGCGGGGGGGTGGGGGGGGTGGAATCCCGGCTTTACCGCGCGATTCGGTGTTCGCTCAGTAAGTTTGTAATTGAGGTGTTTGGTGCACGGCACCCTTAAGGCTGGCAGGCATTGTGACTGCGTGTGTTTGGTACTGCTGGACTTGGCTGGACTGCCTGGATAAGCCTGGCAGACAGCATCCACCAATCAGTGTTGGCATTGTTCCGCTTCTTATTGCCAACATGCTCCGTGATTGGTTGAGCTGCTCTCTGGTTTTCATGTAAAAAAAAAAAAAAAAGTGACGGGACCTTCCTCCTGTCCCTCTTCTGTTTTCCCTGAGTGGAGCAGGTCCAGTAGTTGGTGTTGTTGTGACCTTCGACCCCTCTGTTGGGAAGAGATTCTGAGTTCATATAACGGGGGCCTGCCATTTTCTTGAGCTTAGACCAGCTTCAGATCCCGGCTGATATCACAGTATCCCAGGGTCACACGCAGCTTCTCTCAGAGCCGATTTTTAGCCGTTTGTTTTCTGTTTTTTTTTTTTTTTTTTTTCACCGCAGAAAGAGATTATCGAGCCCTGCATGCGGCACATTTACTGGCATTTACCGATTTAGCTGAGCGAAGTGGGGCAGCTCCGGCTTGCGTGTGTTTGTGTTCCCTCTGCCCATGTGTTTGTTAGCGAGGTTGTTGGTGTTATCTCAAGAATTTGCTAATCCGTTACAAAAACTGAATGGATTGTGCTGAGCCCCTTGTTTTGTGGTGGAAAAAAGCACTGTTTGTGCGGTACAGAGTGAAATGTTCTCCCGTGCCTTGTTTGTTCTGTCTGTTTGAAGTTTATATCAGTAAGATGAGGGAGGGAGGGAGGAGAGCATCCATCAGAAAAACAAACAGGGAAAAAATTACATTTTTCTCCAAAACCGTTATCTGTTCATAAAGTGACAACGTGTCACTTTGAACAGATAAAGCTCTCTCAATCACGGATTGTCTTTGGCCTTGTTGTGGGTGTAATCTCTGTGTGTTCCAGAATGCGTATTTTGATTCTTGGTTAGTGCAGTTAATGTGCTTTAGTGCTTTGTGAAGTTGGATCTTTACGTGCTGATGGGAGAATGCCGTTAGCCAGATCTGGCCCAATGAATTATATTAATAAGATGTTTCTCCAGAGGATCTAAATGAAGATTCTAAATAATCTAATGTTGCATGATGTTTTTCATTAGTTACACATATATAATCAGTAGCAGACAGGGCAAATCTGCATGTTTACTTTAATCCACTTTTTTATTTAATTTTTGGACTTGAGCACTTTGCACTACGTTCAAATAAATGTATACTTTTCTAATCTCAGTTCAAGTATATGTTTTATCCGGAGGTGGGCTGGATCTGATTAGTGGTATTTTTGGGTTGCAAGTTCGCTGCTTCTTTCATTGATCCTTTTTTTACCAATGCGCCCATATCATGTTATTTGTTTATTTATATACTTTTATTTGCTTTCTACATTTTATAACCCTGCTGAATAAAGTATAAAATGGTGACATCTGACGTGTCAGGCGTCTGCGATAAAACTGAGTTATAAGCAACTCCGGTGCGCTGAAATTCGCCAGCTGTTTGTTTGTGGGTTGATTAAATAACGATCCTGCTCTCGCGGCTGCCCAATAAATTTTGCCCAGTGTAGGCTAGATTTGTGGCTCTTGTTTTTTTTTTTTTTTTTTTTTTTTTGACACATCGCATCAATGAAAAGCTATTTTTCCATGACTGTTAGCAGTTTGTCACTGCCCGAGAACTCTAACAATGAACAGAAATCTGGGAAAATATCGAAACGGCCAAAGCCCTCAGCCAACCCAGAGTTTGCACGCAAGGCCCTCTTCGTTGGATTTCACACTACGCGGTTTTCGGTTTTTAGTGAAGTATAGCTCCAGCAAGCACGCTAATTTGAACGCTTCAGGAACCAAACGAAAATTCATTGCAATTTTAGAGTTCTGAATCGGTGTCTAAATGACATCTTAATGTGTGTATGGCAGTGTCCAGAGGACGTTTTAACCTAGTTTTGCGTAGGCTACCTGCGCGCACAATCTCTGTATAGGCTGCAGGATACGGCCAGCTCCGAAATGGGCTAAGTAACGATGCTGACCTACATCGAGAGCCGGCTCAATCCGGATCGGTTCGCGCGTGGCATTGTTGTCAAGCATCGAGACGAGGTCAGTGCAGCAGCGGTCTGCAGTCTCTGCTGTAACCGCTCCGGGCTGCAGGGGGAAAGATCAGGAAGCTTAACCAAGTTAGCGAGCTGACCGTTTTTTATTTCTTGACAGGCGACGACCCCCTCAGCTCCGTACTGCGAGTCGTTTCGGATGACGCTGTCCATGGTTTGGGGCGCCTTTCCAGAACGATCTGAAAGCGGCAGTTAAACTCCTGCTGAAATATGCGCTCGTAAACCGTACTGATCTGTTTCGCGGAAATCCGTTCAGCAGTGCCATAAAGTTTGGCTGTTTTGTTTTTGCTGTTGTTGTAGCCAAACCGCTGCATAAAATAGATTTTTATGAATTTTATGACCCTCTAAAATTTTTAATATTTTATGTACAAGAGAATTAATGTTCCCTTACTGAAACCGAATATACAATATATTTTAAATGTGTGAAGTTCAAAAAATATAAACATTTCATTTTTGTGTATTTGTTTGAATAAAACAATAATTAGAGTATTTGTTCATATATTATGAAGTTCTGTAATACGTAGATAATATATTTAATTTACTATGTTTTCAGTATATGGCATTAACATAGAAGTTTGTTCTGATCTGACTCATGGGGTTTGCCAGAGGTCCATCCAGAGATTTTTTATCTTGCCCCCACTGTCACCAAACCTGTAGCAAAACAGGTTTGACCTGGTTTGCCCTGGTCTGGTCTGGTTTGGCTTGGTTTGCCCTGGTGTGGCCTGATTTAACCTGGTCTGGGCTGGTTTGGCTTGGTTTGACCTGGTTTGTGCTGGTCTGGTCTGGCTTGGTTTGGCCTGGTCTGGCCTGGTTTGGCTTGGTTTGCCCTGGTGTGGCCTGGTTTGGCTTGGTTTACCCTGGTGTGGCCTGATTTAACCTGGTCTGGCCTGGTTTGGCCTGGTTTGGCTTGGTTTGACCTGGTGTGGCCTGGTTTGGCTTGGTTTGCCCTGGTTTGGCTCTGCCTCAGTGGCGGCGGCCATTTTTGTTTCAGATAAATCACCGTTCTCTGGAGCCTGAAAACAGCTGTGAAATGAGTCTAGTCAACCGGTCAGCCAGCCGGCCAATCAAAACAGCCCTCGGCCAGCAGCGCGGCCATGTGCTCACGGGAACCCGAGTCTCACCTCTGCTCTGCCTTCCTGAACCTTCCGGAAGCTTCTCCCTGTAATAATGCTGGACTGTTAGCACTCATACAGCAACACCTAGAAAGCATCCAGCTTCACGCTTCCTGAGCAAATGGGCAAAACTGTCTGTCTGTTTAAATGGGATGGGTTTTTCTGGAGATTTATTTACTTTTTTAAAGATTGCCATTATTATCGGTTTCAGTGTGTGTTTTTGATTGGACCAGACAGTCTTTGTGTGGTGTGAAGGATATCTTGGGTGCTTACAGAACTTACTGATAACCAGCTAGCATTTCAGCATTACAGTGGGAGTGTAGGGCATTTTGATTTTAAGCAAGTGTGCGCACTTCAGGTGACTTAGAAGTTGCTTTTACAGCAATGATAGATAAATGCTCTATAGCAATCAGGTCTTCACAGACTTGTGTGTGCGTGCCACTGAGATACGTACTCTAAAAACTGAAATATTTTTTAAAAACCACAGAACCACAGAAACTGGACCGCCCCCTTTTAAACTAAGAGCCAGAGTCAGAGTGGCTATGACTCATTTGTCAGAGGTTTGTCAATGAAAATTCACTTGCATAATCATTTTTTTTTTGTGGATGGCCTGTGCATGTCGTCATGTTAGTATCAACAAAATGTTGATGGCTGCTTTGTCACGCAAATTTAACGTTTTTTTTTCTCGTCTTTTTTTTTTTCGTTCTTTTTTTTTCATTGGCGATGGCGTCATGTTCCTTGGCTTTGTGTCGGGGACATCCTTGTTTGGAGAGGAGTAAAACGGGCTGAAAGGCAGATTGGGGTCTGTTTTCACAGCCTGTTTGGGCAGCGCGCTGGCCCTGTCCTGGCTTGTCAGTCAGCCCCATTGTTCGTCCGCCAGCAGCTTAGCCTCATCCGTACCCCGTTCCTTTCTGGGACAGCCGCATTATGTGAGCAGTGTAGTCCGCTAATGCTAGCGTCAGAATGTAGTTTGTGCTTTTTCATTGTGACAGAGCCGCTTGCCAAAGATCCTGACCCCAGTCAGCACATTGGCTAGCAGAGCTGTCAATCATGATGGCCCCCCCCCACCCACCCAACCCCCACTCAGTCACTGGCTGTGTTCAAATCAACCTCCTAACTGCTGTGTTCTTAAAGTATGTACTGTCTACTAAGCATACTGCGTACTGTGTAGTGCGCACGTTTTAGTATGCAATGGGAAGAATGCGAAAAATATCCCCATTCTGTTTTCCAGCGGTACTGTGGAATTGTCGTGAGACGTTTGCCCTTGGGCGACCAGGCTGACGCACGGCTGTTGTTGTTGAATTGAAACATCAGCTAAGCTGTGCCTCGTTTATAAAGCAAGGCTGCACATCGTATTCATGGGGCCAAAATGGTTTTTTACTTCCTGAATATTATGCTCACCAATGTATTCAGTGAAACCCCCGGAAATAAGGACATTATCTTGGTGTTTTGACTATGCTACATTTAGAGAACATTTAGCCTACTTAACACATTTCGCTTCCAGTGTACTCAGCATGTGTACTCAATAGTAGGCGAGTGCGCTGATTGGGACACGGTCTCCCTCTCTCTCCGCTGTTTTTTTCCCCTCGCCCAGAAATGAAGCGCATCGTGCAGCTGGACCTGGACCTGAAGTTCCGGAGCAACATCCGGGATCTGTTTCAGGAATTCTCCCACTTCCCGCCCGGAGCTGTGATCGGAATCGGCCCCGAGCTGCAGCCCGTGTACAGGTACGTTTCACATTCAGGTGCATACAGGTATACCCCACACTCAGGTGTGCACAGGCATACCCCACACTGTGCACAGGCATACCCCACACTCAGGTGTGCACAGGTATACCCCACACTCAGGTACGCACAGGTATACCCCACACTCAGGTGTGCACAGGTATACCCCACACTCAGGTGTGCACAGGTATAACCCACACTCAGATGTGCACAGGCATACCCCACACACTCATTTGCGTAGAAGTACACCTTACACAGGTAATACAGTGTGGGGGGGGTGGGGGTTGATGTCCCAAGGTAGCTGTGCAAGAGGGCTGGTGGGTGCACCCTTAGCTGTATTAATGCTGTGATGCCGTAGGCAAAACACTGCGTAAGCATGCCAGTTCCACCCTGAACACATCCCTAAACCTCACCCTGTCAGCGCTGCCCCCGGTGCGTTCCTTAAACGCCCCCGTCTCCGTGCCCGATGCCCCGCCATGGTCCAGTTTCCTGCACCGGAGCACCTGTGGGCTTCAGCCGCTTCAAAAACTGTCAGCACGAAGCGGGGGGGGGGGGTTGGATGGGGGGGGGGGGGGAGAGAGTGAAATCTGGCTTCAGTGACATTCCCTCTGGCGGCGCCTGTCAGTTTGTTCTTTGGAAAAAATAAAAAATGCGCACGTCAGCGTAAATGCGAATGGCCCGAGGCTCAGTGCAATTACCGGCTTTAATTGAGTTTAGCGCCCCACGCGCGTCCTCTCGGGCGGGTCGGGGGTCCGCTCCGTTCCCTCTGGTCCCTGAGCGCATGTTCGTGACTCTGGGGGCGCTCTGACTGTGCAGACTGCGCAGAAATCCACTCCTGTTAAAAATGCGCTCTGCTCCTTCTCCCTGGTGCGAGAGACAACCCTCAGCGCTGTCAGCTAAGCATTTCCTTTTGTCTTTTACCCTTTACAAAAAAAATCTCAAGAAATATTCGGGAGTTCTTGCCAAAAAATCTCAGCGAGCACAATCTGTACAAATTGTCGATACGGCTTTGCTTTGCTCGAGTTGTCTTGTCTTTTTTTTTTCTTTTCCCCTCTAACTTGTAAGGATGAGGGAATTTGATCAACCGGACAGAAATGTGCAGTCAGACGAGGCGTGTAATGCTTCTGGTGTCCCCTAGGGGGCGGTAGAGCCAGCTGCACGGCTGATTCCGTGGCCTTAACCCCACCCCGAGCTCTTCACCTCCTCCCGGACCCTGTTAATGCGAGCCTGCTCTCTCTCTCTCTCTCTCTCTCTCTCTTTCCGCTCGTCTTCTACCCTTGTGAACGCAGCGCAAATCCTTCAGAAACGCTCAGCGCGGATTTCCATAAGCGCATCTCAGCGCGCTGCCATTAACGCCCATAAGCCCTCCGTGCGTCGCTCGCGCGCTCTGACCTTGGCTCATGCTAATCGCACCCGGGCTGCTGAATGTGTAGTGAGTAAATAATAAATAGTGAAGGTCAAAGGTGCGCGTGTTCGTACGCCGTTGTTGATAGGGTGGATATGAAAGCCCATTCTCCTGCCGTACGTGAGAAGTTGTGTGTTTAAGCACGATGTCTTTGTGATGCCAGTATAGGAACCTGGGTATAATGTACATATTGACAGTGATATTTCAGTCACAGTGGTCTGGCAAGCCCTTATTTGCATTCATTTATGCATTTAGGTTGGTGTAGTTTTAACTCCTGAACTCTCTTGACATGGCACATTTCTCGGAAGGGAAAAAGCACAAATTTTTTAGTGTGCAGTTCATCACTAAAAATAAGAGACATGGCAGAATACTGTACACAGGCGAGTGTTTCTGTGAGTCCAGGAGTGCAGGTGTGCAGAGAGAGAGAGAGCGGTGAGACTGAAATGAAATGTTGTGACCGCCTGTTGGCTTCCTCGTTGGCTTTCACTGCAACATTTGCATCTTGCGTTGTGCACCATCTTTGGCTGAGCCCGGGTGTTGGCTCCTGCCCCAGATGAGGGGCATATGAGGTAATGATAATGCTGCTCCTGAGGGGAGTGTGTCTGTGCCGGATCCAGCCTGGGGGTCCCAAACAAACCCTCCCCAGCATGCGGCTCGGGGGGGTACGCGGGCCAGCAGTTGCCATGGCGCGGACTGAAATGTCACGGTCAGGCCGGCCTCTCTCTCCGTCTGGCCTCTGCAGCCGCAGGAAGTGTCCGTTCTGATTTCCTGTTTAACGTTTGGCCTTCCGACACTTCCGCTCTGGGCCCTGAGTCTGGGGCTTTCCACACTGCTTCTCCCTCTCATTCTTCTGTGTGTGTGTGTGTGTGTGTGTGTGTGTGTGTGTGTGTGTGTGTGTGTGTGTGTGTGTGTGTGTGTGTGAGTGTATGTGAGGTGAGTGTGTGCGTGCACGTGCGTGTGTGTGTGTGTGTGTTCAAACTGAAAAAGAACACAGATTTGTTTATGTCAGCCCAGCGTTCCATGCTCTCGGGGGGGGGGGGGGGGGGGGTGGGCTGTGGGTGACTGACGGATAGAATCCACCCCCCCAGGGGGTCATGTAAACTTTTGCAGGGACAGGGGGTGGCGGCAGAGATATATTTGCTTATCACATACCCCGGCAAATGCTCTTATTCTCTCCTGCATTGTAACTCTCTGTGTATAACGGCTTCGGCTAAGTGAACTTAATATCACGTAGTGTATCAAAATTATCGTCTCCTGTGCCTCTCCTCACAGAACGTTCAGCGGGATTAATAATTTATGTTTGGTTCTCGTTACGTGAAAAGGCAGCCTGAGAATTAATTTTTAAAAATTGTCCGCCGTTTGTCTCGCTCCATAAAAGCGTGCAGTAAAAGAGGTTTGATTCCTGTCCTGCGTTCCTCGCCTGCCAAGAAAGAGAGAGAACGAGAGAGAGAGGGGGGGGGGGGCGAGAGAGACAGTAGGAATGAGAGGGAAGGAGGGAGGGAGGGAAAGAGAGAGAGACTGAGAGAGAGAGACAGGAGTGAGAGAGAACGAGAGGGAGAAAGGGAGAGGTAGAGAGAGCAAGAGGGAGGGAGAAAGAGAATGAGAGAGAGAGAGGTTAGAGGGAGAGAACGAGAGGGAGGGGGAGAGAGAGCAAGAGGGAGGGAGAAAGAGAATGAGAGAGAGAGAGGTTAGAGGGAGAGAACGAGAGGGAGGGGGGGAGAGAGAGCAAGAGGGAGGGAGAGAGAATGAGAGAGAGAGGGAGAGGAGAGAGGGATAGAGAGGTGTCTAGGGAGGCTGAGGACGACAGGAATTAAGAGTCCTAACAGAAGCTGAACCCACTTCCCCAAAAGAACCCTCTTCTCTGCCGTAGGGAACCCCAGCCCTGGTCCAACTCCTCCGCACAAGTCCAGTACACTCTGCACTCGCTCACACAGAACCCTCTCTCAGAACCCTCACTCAGAACCCTCACTCAGAACCCTCACTCAGAACCCTCACTCAGACCCCTCTCTCTTAGAACCCTCACTCAGAACTCTCTCAGAACCCTCTCTCAGACCCCTCTCTCTCAGAACCCTCTCTCAGACCCCCTCTCTCAGAACCCTCTCTCAGAACCCTCACTCAGAACCCTCTCTCTTAGAACCCTCACTCAGAACCCTCTCTCAGACCCCTCTCTCAGACCCCTCTCTCTCAGAACCCTCTCTCAGACCCCTCTCTCTCAGAACCCTCTCTCAGAACCCTCACTCAGAACCCTCACTCAGAACCCTCTCTCAGAACCCTCTCTCTTAGAACCCCCACTCAGAATCCTCTCTCAGAACCCTCTCTCAGAACCCTCACTCAGAACGCTCTCACTCAGAACCTTCACTCAGACCCTCACTCAGAACCCTCACTCAGAACCCTCTCTCAGAACCCTCTCTCTCAGAACCCTCTCTCAGAACCCTCACTCAGAACCCTCTCTCAGAACCCTCTCTCTTAGAACCCCCACTCAGAACCCTCTCTCAGATCCCTCACTTAGAACCCTCTCTCTCAGAACCCTCACTCAGAACCCTCTCTCAGAACCCTCACTCAGAACCCTCTCTCTCAGAACCCTCTCTCAGAACCCTGACTCAGAACCCTCACTCAGAACCCTCTCTCAGAACACTCTCTCTCAGAACCCCCACTCAGAACCCTCTCTCAGAACCCTCTCTCTCAGAACCCCCATTCAGAACCCTCTCTCAGAAGCCTCTCTCTCAGAACCCTCTCTCAGAACCCTCACTCAGAACGCTCTCTCAGAACCCTCTCTCTCAGAACCCTCACTCAGAACCCTCTCTTTCAGAACCCTCTCTCTTAGAACCCTCTCTCTCAGAACCCTCACTCAGAACCCTCTCTCAGAACCCTCACTCAGAACCCTCTGTCTCAGAACCCTCTCTCAGAACCCTCACTCAGAACCCTCTGTCTCAGAACCCTCTCTCAGAACCCTCACTCAGACCCCTCTCTCTTAGAACCCTCTCTCTCAGAACCCTCACTCAGAACCCTCTCTCAGAACCCTCACTCAGAACCCTCTGTCCCAGAACCCTCTCTCAGAACCCTCTCTCAGAACCCTCACTCAGAACCCTCACTCAGAACCCTCACTCAGAATGCTCACTCAGAACCCTCTCTCAGAATCCTCACTCAGAACCCTCTCTCTCAGACCCCTCTCTCAGAACGCTCTCTCAGAAGCGGTCAGCTGTGTATTCACAGATTTGTTATTAACCTTGCGAGCCAAAAAATAAATAAAAATAGGAGCCCAGCCGAGCGTATATAATGTTCTGGAATATTTTTTATTTGTTTTTATTGTAGCTGTGTTGCTGCATTGCTGAAGTGTTTATTGACAGAATGCAACGCCGTCATGGGGATTAGAGTTTTGTGCTGATCTGCTGGCAGTGCTGTGAGCTCGTTGGGAGTTTAATGGCTGTAATGCCCTTTACGCTCGGTACATATGGAAATCGCTGCGGACCCATTGTGAAATGGACTCCGGTCCGAACAGTGATCACGTGGACCTGAGGTGAAATGAAACTTTACTTTCGCATGACTCCATCCTGCAGGATCCTTACCCGGGTCCGCCTTTACCCCTCCGCTGGGCCAGAATCCAGCCGTGGGACAGGAGGTATAACCCCCCCCCCCCCCCAGCACCCTTATGTTACTGAGCTAAATGGGATTAGACCCCCTAACCCCACCCCCCCCCCCCTGAGGTCCTACGCTGTACCCTGCCAGGGCTGCCGTTGTACCCTTGAGCAGGTACTTAACCGGAATTGCCTTCAGTATATATCAGCTGTATAAATGGATACAATGTAAATGCATGAGGTCAATACGCTGTACCCTACCAGCGTATTGACCTCAGTTTGCAGGTTCGATTCCCAAGTGGGGCACTGCCGTTGTGCCCTTAACCTGTCCTGAGCTGCTCCAGTAAAATACCCAGCTGTATAAAGTTTTTTTTGTACGCTGTCAGACCTGCATGGAGTGGGGCCCCCCCCCCGCCCCCCTGACCCCCCCCCCCCCCCCCCCATCCTCGTTCTCCAGGTGATTATACCGCCCACGCCAAACAAGCCGCCTCGCCATTCTGTCTAGACAGCCGCTAAGCCCAGCGCCTTCAAACAGGAAGTCAGGTGCGGAGGGGCGCGCGTGTGGCTGCTGGTGGCGGTAAGGCTGCTGTAAGCAAAGCTGCTGTTCACACCCCCCCCACCCCCCCCCCCCAATCCCGACTCACCACGTTTTCCACACCATACTGTACGTGTGAGAGTGGATGGATGGTCTGATGGTTCCCTGGTGCAGTTCCTCTGGTTTGGGGGCAGTTGTATAAAACCACCCCCCCACCCCCCACCCCCCTGCCTGGGTGCTCTGCGAGTCTCTGCTGCTGCTATGGAGAGCTCACAGTTCTGACCACCATTTTGTTCCCCGTTAGTCCGGATTCATGATCTGCCTGGTGAGTCAAACTGGGTTATTTTAATCAGGCTCTTTCAGAGCTCTATTACCCAGTCTGTTCTTGGAGAAGGATAAGTGAGCTGTCAATCAGTCCTCCGTACTGCCCAGCACTGGGGCTGATGGGGTCATTTACATCTCAATGTAAATTCTGGAAATGTGAAATTCAATTAATTAATTAATTGGAAAAAAGGTTACCATAATTTTTAAGTAATTCGTTGAATTTCAATTAATTTTCTGAAATTGGCTGAATTGAAATTGACCCCAGTGCCGGCAGCCTGAATGTTTGTTGCCAGACGCAGGCATCCCCCAAAGTCCCGAACGTAACCTGTCATCTCCTGTGTTCTGCGCTTTTGAGAAACGCCAGGTCTCGTAGGACGTCCTGAGAAGAGGGTGGATTTTCTCACAGAAACCGAACAAGGTGCAGACTTCAGACATGGCGGGGGGGGGGGGGGGGTGGCGAGGGGGGGCCACTATCAAGCCACCAGCAAGCGTTTGAGAGACTGTATCCCTGCTGCGTCAACAGGGAAGACAAAATATACACACAGGGACTGGCTCTGTTGCTAGGGTGGGGCACCTCCTGTTGCTGGGGTGGAGCACGTAATTGTTGCCGGGGGCGACCCAGCTTCTCTTCCAGACGTGCGTGCTGACACAGCGACTCTGAAAATCACCACCCTGAAACCTGTGTTCATTGCAACTGCGCTTTCCTCCCGAAACAATCCGAAGCCCTGTCACAGCCACGCACACCTGTTTCGGGAAAGAACCCTGAGTCAGGATAAGTGCGGCAGCTTGTCTTCAAATTGCTTGGCAACCTCTGAGGTGCACAAGAAAGAAAACTAAAAACAGTTCTACTGAAAGTGAAAAAATGCATGGAGTTTGGAATAATGTTGAGGTGGTTATGACATCACAATGCCAGCTGCATTCAGCCCTATGACGTCACAAAGCCAGCTGCGCTTAGCCCTGTGGCATCACAATGCCAGCACTCCTCAGTATTATGACATCACAGTCTACAATATCTACATTGCCTGCCACCCACATAAATGCCCTAATGAAGCACTAGCTTCTTTCCATTCTCCGGATGTGGGTTCTCCTCTGAAAATGACTGGCAGTAGGGAACTCATTAGTGGGGGGAGGGAATTTAATTACCAGGCTTCTGGCTCTTCCGTTTTGCCCTCTCCATGTCAGGGGAAAATTTCTCCTGCTTGACGCAAAAGAAGCCGAGCGTGCAGTACAGAGGGAGAGAGATGAAATAATGAGCCCAAACATAATCCATCACTGTGCAGTCTTTGAGCACTCCATTTTTTCCTCAAACACGGCACACTGAAGATGAATGTGCTGTAGTGCACTTATGAGGACTTGGACAAGGAAAGGGGGTCTGTCTGACCTCAAAGGTATTCCTTCGAATGTTATGACAAGGACAACGCACTTCCCCCAAAGTTTAATTTCCTCAGTTTGTTCCATTGTTTAATCTGCCATAACGTCCTCGCCACCCTTAATGGACAGCATTTTGGGCTGACTGAGGTAGTTTAATGTTGAGCGGATAACGGAAGAACCCGTTTCTGCGAAGTCGTGTCGAGCAGCTGTGTCTCCCTTTGATCTTTGTTTGTGGTGTGTGAGCCGAAAGCCGATTGGGTCGTGCCCCCTAACCTCCGCTTCACCTGCTCAGAGACAAAGGCCGAGACAGGTGGGCCCACCTCTGCCTGATTTCTCCCCCCCCCCCCACCCCACGCTACACCAGCTTACAGTGTAAACACACACAGGTTGTGAGGACCTCTCACGGGATCCCCCCCCCCCAACTGAGAGACGGGCTTCCCTCCCTCCCTCCGTCCGTCTGTCTGTCTGCTGCTGACAGTGCGCTGTCGGGTATAAAAACCAAAGAGAGCAATCAGGCGTTTTGATGCTAACGCGGACGTATGCGTGTCAGTCGTTGATAACAGGCGCTTCCCTCTAATGGAAGTGTTCGCCTCCCTGCGTCTCAAACCTTTACCCCCCCCCCCCCCCCCCCCCCCGCCCCCACTGACTGACAGGTGAGCTCTCTTTCAGCTTGCAGGCGTGCCGTGTCACGTCAGACCTTCAGTCCGGGTTTCATCATCTTCGCCAGAAACCGTTTCGCTTTGAAAATCGTCATGGGAACTTCAGTCGAAAAAATTACGCATTCAACCCCTTCTTTTTCTTTCGTTTTCGCCAAAGGGTTCCGTCTTTAATGTCAGGCCAGCAGCGTGATACGGTATAATAGTTAGAGAAGTGGGTTTTGTAACTCGGAGGTTGCAGGTTCGACTCGTAAGAGAGGCACTGCCATTGTGCCCATGTGCAAGGTGCTTAACCCGAACTGCTTCTGTAAATATGCAGCCACATAAATGGGTTGTGTGTTATAAACCGCTTTGTGCTAGTCCCTCAGAATTAAGAGACTCTGCTGAATACTGTAAAGTAATTCTATTTTTCCAGAAATTCTCTCGAGTGGAGAAAATCACAGGCATGTGGCCATGGTTGGGATCAGCCTCGTTACTGGAGCATTTACACGTCACAGGGAAATCAGACTATCCCCCACTGAGATTATCTGCTTACAGTCCAGCCAGCTGTTTGTGCTGTGGGTATCACAGGTGAGCCCTCTGATTGGAAGACGAGAAGGCCTCTCTTGGGTTCGTGTGGGGTCACCAGGGTGGATAGTGCAGCTTGCAGTCCGTGGCCATGCAGTGCTGTGTGGCTAACTGAGAGGCCTTTGTTTGGTTAAAAATGTAATTGGTGCAAGCAGGTGCAAGAGGAAGATCGAGGATGTTGTGCTTTCGGTAGGGAGTGGGTCTTAGGGCACGTGAAGAGTAGCTTTTGTCAGGTTAATAATCCCATAATAGGTTTGGCTGTAGTTGAGCCAAGATGGAGCATAAACTGGTGAGTTTTCTCATGATGGGTTCAGATGTAGTTGAGCCAAGATGGAGCGTAAACGGATGAGTTTTCAGTCTGTGGCGGAAAACAGGCAGACTCTTGATATCCTGACATGGAGCAGGGAGCTCATTCCACCACTAGGGGCGCCAGGGGACAGAACAGACGTGCTTGTGGCGTTTGTATGGACGGAGTGTAGCACAGTGGGTAAGGAACTGGGCTTGTAACTGAAAGGTCGCAGGTTCGATTCCCGGGTAAGGACACTGCCGTTGTACCCTTGAGCAAGGTACTTTACCTGCATTGCTTCAGTATATATCCAGCTGTATAAATGGATACAATGTAAAATGCTATGTAAAAAAAAAAAAGTTGTGTAAGTTGCTCTGGATAAGAGCGTCTGCTAAATGCCTGTAATGTAATGTAATGTAATGTATAGCTGTGCCTGAAAGCTTCTGCCCGCTGTAAAGTTAATTGGCAGTTGGATGGTGATTACAGGTGGTGCAGGTGTGCAGGTAGCGGCAGACGGGCGGATGTGGGATCTCCCCCACAGGTGTCGTTCCTGCACAGTCTCTTAGTGGCCGATGACAGATCTGGTTGTGCTGACTGCACTAAATTACCTTTGTCTGGTTATATTGCACGTTACAGAACTGAGCTTTTGCTCAGACTGGCGCTACCACCGCTATGCCTGTCGTGCTCAGTGTCACAGAGCTCTCTGACATGGACATTACGTGTTACAACGTTACTGACGTTACAGCCATTACTAACATTATTGATGTTACTGACATTATCGACGTTACTGATGTTACAGACGTTACTGATGTTACAGACGCTACTGATATTACAGACGTTACTGATGTTACAGACGCTACTGATGTTACAGACGTTATTGATGTTACAGACGTTACTGATATTACAGACGTTACTGATGTTACAGACGTTACTTACATTATAGACGTTACTGATGTTATGGACGTTATGGATCTGACTGAGAGGCCGTTGCTATGGCTCCCCCATCCCTCCCTCCTCTCCTGGGTGGCAGCCCCGCTGGCTGTTTTACCGTGATGGGCACGATGCCCACGTGGTGTGCCAGCCTCCCTGGCAGCTTCAGTGGGGAGGAGCCTGTTTCTGTAAACACGGATATTTATCAGCCTTCAGGCCCGATTGCTCTTCCACTCGAGCCAGCCTGCACATGCGGGAGGCCCCGGCCAATCCGGCGAAAGCATGCCAAAACCAGCCAATCCAGCAACAGCGCATAGGAGCCAGCCAATCCGGCGACAGCATGCCAAAACCAGCCAATCCAGCGACAGCATGCCAGAATCAGCCAATCCAGCGACAGCATGCCAGAATCAACCAATCCAGCGACGGCATGCCAGAACCATCTAATCCAGCAACAGCACACAGGAACCAGCTAATCCGGCAACAACATGCCAGAACCAGCCAATCTGCTGTAAGGGATTCCTGACAGATTAACATTCCGGCATTGGCTGTTCCCTCTCCCTCCCCCTGGTATTGGCTGTTCCCTCTCCCTCCCCTTGGTATTGGCTGTTCCCGCTCCCTCCCCCCGGTGCAGTCTGTTTCTCCTGAACGTCCTGGCAGTGTACTGAGTGAGGCCAGGCGCTCGGTAGTGAAGCTGCTTGTGCTTCTGGCTCGCTGCTTGGTGCTGAAACGCAGACGTGGTTTTCCACATCTGCTGTCTGCCATCTGCAAAGAACAGTAACGAGCCGTTCTACGGAGAGACAGAGGGCCGCAGCTGCTCGGCCTGTCAGAACGAGCGGCAGGAACCTGTACCTGCAGCAGCCTGTAGCACAGGGAGCAGGTTATCCAGATCAACAGGTAGCATGCAGTGAGAGCAGGTGGTAGACACAGTCGCGGTTCTGTGACCCCCATTTCACACCCAGCCTGCAGAGAGAAGGTAAGCAACGGGAGGTCAGAAGCATCCGCAGCGTTCAGTCAGGAACAGCCTCTCCCCTAATTCTCCTGTTCTTTATCCGGCCCTACAGTCTGAGCCAGTGTGCTGGGAGTCTGTCTGCTCGTACCCCCACTCCTGTTCCCCTGAGCCCCCACTCCTGAGCCCCCCTCCTGTTCCCCGAGCCCCCACTCCTGTTCCCCGAGCCCCCACTCCTGAGCCCCCACTCCTGTTCCCCGAGCCCCCACTCCTGAGCCCCCACTCCTGTTCCCCGAGCCCCCACTCCTGTTCCCCTGAGCTCCACTCCTGTTCCCCGAGCCCCCACTCCTGTTCCCCCGAGTCCCCACTCCTGTTCCCCTGAGCCCCCACTCCTCTTCCCCTGAGCCCCCTTCCTGTTCCCCGAGCCCCCACTCTGGTTCCCCGAGCCCCCCCTCCTGTTCCCCTGAGCCCCCTTCCTGTTCCCCGAGCCCCACTCCTGTTCCCCGAGCCTCCACTCCTGTTCCCCAAACCCCCACTCCTGTTCCCCTGAGACCCCCTCCTGTTCCCCGAGCCCCCACTCCTGTTCCCTGAGCCCCACTCCTGTTCCCCGAGCCCCCACTCCTGAGCCCCCACTCCTGTTCCCCGAGCCCCCCACTCCTGAGCCCCCCACTCCTGTTCCCCGAGCCCCCACTCCTGTTCCCCTGAGCTTCCACTCCTGTTCCCCGAGTCCCCACTCCTGTTCCCCCGAGTCCCCACTCCTGTTCCCCTGAGCCCCCACTCCTGTTCCCCGAGCCCCCCTCCTGTCCTACAGCCGCTGGCCTCCAGAGACCGGGAGCGAGCCAACGTTGCGGCTGTGTGTCAGCGCTGTTTGTGCTGGGCTGAGTGCTGCAGTGTTAGGGAGGGGGGGGGGGGGTGGTTTCCTCCAGAGAGGAAGTGTTGATAACTGATCTTAATGACCGAGATTTCCTCAGTGTGTGTGGCTGCTGCGTGGGACCGGCTCTTCAGCCCCGCCGGTACATTAAACTACATTACAGGCATTTAGCAGACGCTCTTGTCGAGGGCGACTTACACAACGTTTTACACGCCATTTACACGGCATCCGTTTGTACAGCTGCACACATATACGGAAGCAACGTAGGTTAAGTGCCTTGCTCAAGGGGCACAGCGCCAGTGTCCAACCTGGGAATCGAACCTGTGACCTTTACGTTACAAGACCAACTCCTTACCTATTACACTACGCTGCCGCCCTCCCCGGCCGGACCTGCCGGGCTCTGCCCCCGTATCCCAGCGCGCAGCTCCAGCGCTCTGTCTGTACATGTCAATCACGCCTTTCGCTACGGCAACAGGGAAAACAGCCTGAAACTGAAAAGAGCAGTTTGGACAGAGAGTGTCCAGGGTAATCCGGCCTATTTTTGGCTCGTAAACTGCTCTAGGCCACCTGTTAGCTGAGAAGAGCCCCCCCCCCCCCCCCCCCCCCCCCCCCCCCGCCCCCCCCTCCACCTGTTACCCTGCTGCACCCGCGCCGCTCTGAGTGGCAGAACGGCCCATCGGTTCCGCGCGCGGGTCCAGACACGCTCCTTCTGAGTTTTAGCGGTCCTCAGCAGCTGAAGCTCTTCTTCAGAGTGGCGTTTCTGAAGTGCTCTGATGACCCTCTGGGCGGCGGCTCTGTGATCTGGAGACACGGAATTGTGGGTAATATGGTTCTGAGTCAGCTGGGACTTTGGAGCGCTGAGGTGAGTGGGTTCTCAGTGCTGGGTGCTTTCAGTGAGGTCTGAGCAGAAGGACCTGCAGTTAATAACAAGTTTAGGTGTCTGGCTGAATGCCTGTAGGGCCTTGTTGAGTAAAGGGGTACAGGCTGTTCTCTCTCACTCCCTCCTGTGTGGGCTGTTCTACCACACTCCCCCCTCTATGGGCTGTTCTCTCTCACTCCCTCCTCTATGGGCTGTTCTTTCTCACTCCCTGCTGTATGGGCTGTTCTCTCCCTGCTGCCCAGTATAGGCTGTACTCTCCCACCCCCCCCCTGAGTTGTTTGCGCCCCCCCCAAATTTGGACTTTTCTTCCATCCTCCCTTTTCTCTTCTCTGGCATGCGGCTCACGTCCTCCTACTAAAAAATGAACCGCTGGAAAAGATGCTAAATCTCGCTTTCGCTTCGCTTTCCGGAGCCACAACCTTTTAATTTTTAAAGCCCTTGTCCCGTTTAGCGCCGATGTTACGCAAGGCCGCGGATCCACCCGGGAGTGCACCCCCCCGCTCTGTACGCAGCATGGGGGGGGGGGGTTCCCCGACAAAAATACAGCTGCTCTGGCCCCGCCCGCCCCACTGCATCACCCTTCCGACCCCCCCCCTCCTCTCCCCATTCAGCCACCCACAGAGGCAGGGGTGTAGAACATGGAACATGGACTTAAAGTAAAAAGAGCTGTACTGGGTCTTACTCAACGCGACTGTCCATCTAACTCGCTAACTCAGTAATCCTGCTTCATGAAATACCCCCCTGGTCCCGCAAACAAAACGTTCTTATTCTCCATTCCCCCCCCCCTGCCC
The DNA here is from genome assembly GCA_025169545.1 of Anguilla japonica. Taxonomy (NCBI): domain Eukaryota; kingdom Metazoa; phylum Chordata; class Actinopteri; order Anguilliformes; family Anguillidae; genus Anguilla; species Anguilla japonica. The sequence continues at coordinate 2,784,665 of CM045886.1, forward strand.
CAAACTGCCCCCCCCCCCCCATGTTCTGGGTCTGTTCCGGTGACAATATGCACGGATGATGAAATGTTTGAAACACATGCACCCACAACCCAGACTGCTTTTCACAGCTGTGCTGCAGCTTTTTTTCTGGTTTTTTTTTTGCGTTGTTTCCTATTGCAGCTGCAGAAAGCGCTCCATGTTGTGGGGTAATCACTTCTTACTGAAAACTTTTAAGCACCATCATGGCAACACCTCAGACTCCTTCAGACATAAAGTCAGACATCAGACTGCTCCACCCCAGGGCTGCGTGTGTGTGAGTGCTGTCTGAGCATCTGGGCAAAGCATCCCCCTCCCCTCGCTCCCCCCCCCCCCCCCCCCCACCCCACCCCACCCCACCCGCCTCTGTTCTTGGAATTTCAGGAAAAACAACTGGAACATCACCTTCCGTCAGACTGCTGGTGAAGCATTCCAGATGCCAAAACTATGATCAAAACTTTTTTTTTTTAATTCCCTCTCCTCTCTCCTCTTTATTCTTCTTTTCTCTGCGGTAATTGCATATTTTCAAACGGACAATTGCAGGATGCCTGAGAGTTATGATTATGCTCTGTTGCCGTGGAGTCCTCCAAGCGCTTGTCTGGGGGGGGTGGGGGGGGGGGGGGGGTGGCGGGGGGCTTTGTTTCAGTACCCATGCTTTTTCTCATTCACTCAGGGCCCTTTTTGATCTGGTGGCTGACTGAAGAATTTGAGTTTTAAAGAGTTGGAGATGCAGTGAAGAATCACTCGAATCTCCCCAGTTAACTGCAGCACACTTCAGAAATGCTATGGCTGTAAGCCAATTACACCTGATTGACAGCACACCCATTACATTACATTACATTTAGAGATCGAGAGACTTCTCCGTTGACCTACCTGGTTGAATAAAATAAGCATTTACAAAAAAGTAGTGTTATTTACTGAAGTAAAAATATTTGCGATGTATCCTTCAAACGTTAAGCTGTGCTTTCTGTCTTCTGTTTGAACTGTCAGAGCAGCTTCAAACAAATTTTAACAGACATTGCATTGATTCAGCATATTGCGTGTTTTGGACCAAAAAAGGTAGTTAACTGTGCGTAAAATATGGCAGGAACACATTGTTCTTGGTTACTTGCAACATCTGTCTGTATCCGATTAACAGTGTTTCTGCAAAAATATGCACATATGGGCCTTGGATTTAATAACGATTTAGCCTAAGAATGTAGCAGAGTTGCCCTGAACTAACAGAAGGCTTGGATGCAATACGTCTAATCTCACTGATTGATTCAGTGCAGCAGCCAGTGGCTGTGGTTAGCATGCTACGTTTGGCTGTGGTTAGCATGCTATGTGTGGCTGTTGTTTAGCATGCTACGTGTGGCTGTTGTTAGCATGCTACGTGTGGCTGTGGTTAGCATGCTACATGTGGCTGTGATTAGCATGCTACGTGTGGCTGTGGTTAGCATGCTATGTGTGGCTGTTGTTAGCATGCTACGTATGGCTGTTGTTAGCATGCTACGTGTGGCTGTGGTTAGCATGCTACGTGTGGCTGTGGTTAGCATGCTACGTGTGGCTGTGTTTAGAATGCTACGTGTGGCTGTGGTTAGCATGCTATGTGTAGCTGTTGTTTAGCATGCTATGTGTGGCTGTGGTTAGCATGCTACGTGTGGCTGTGGTTAGCATGCTACATGTGGCTGTGGTTAGCATGCTACGTGTGGCTGTGGTTAGCATGCTACGTGTGGCTGCCCATCTCTTTTATCTGTCATTTGTATTGGAAGCAAATGCTTTTTTTAATTACATACAACGTTAAGAAAGAGCCCCTTTTTTCCCCCCCAGAAACCAGACGTCTTGTTTTGTGAAGGGAAGATGTGGAATCAGGCCGGGGTTATGAATCCCAGCCGTATAGCCGCTCGTTCACAGACACGTTAAATGGGAAAAAAGACTTTAAATAGGTCCTGTAGACCTGAGGTATAATCGTATGCTAAGGTTGCAATTACCTCACACTCCTATATAATTGCTGCACCTCAGCTGGTTTAATAATAGAAGAACAATCGCTGGTCTTAAAAGCGTAGACGTGATTATGTGTTCAGTTCCTTACCTGTCTGTTACTTAGCAGGCTGAAAGCTTAAGGTAGGTTGTGCTTATTTTATTTGTAATTAGTCTCAACATGTCTGGTTTTGGAGCGAACGAGTCTGAGAAACCCCAACAGAAATGGATCATATTGAAATATAAATATATTATCAGGATATTGCAACACATCAGAATGTATGTGTAATTACACAGGTTATTGCTGCTGTCAGATATTTCAGTATATGTTTGGAAAACTTTGCTGTGAAATGTCTTTATTACATTATTGCCACTTAGCAGACTATCTTTTCCAGAGGGACTTATAAAAGTGGAATTTAACATATTTTCCAGAAGGTGTATATATTTACTGTATATATTGCAGTATATTGCACTGTCCATTCTGCTGCTGGGACTGTATATTGCATGCAGGTGTGTCTCCAGAACAGCTGAACAGCTTCTTCATTCCAGGGGTTGAGCTGAAGCTGGTTTGAACTGGTCTAAACTGGTTTGAACTGCTTTGAGTTGCTTTGAGCTGGTTTGAGATGCACCCCAATAATCTCAGTGGCCATAACAGTCCTCCCCAGGCCTGTGTGGTTTATGTCACAACACTTTTTATATTTAGTTTTTTTTTATTAGCCTTTTTTTTTTTTGGATTTCTTCCCTCCACCTTGTAAAAGTATGTGTCCAAAAAGACTCCTTTGTTGCTGGTGCCACAGTTTGTTGTTTTAACCAGTAATGCCAGTAATCTCACTGTTGGCATCGAACCTTTAATTTTTAATTAGTGTATAAGATTTATGAGCGTTTAACATGCTGTCCTGTGTTATCAGGCCATGAAGGTGTATTCGTAATAGATGAACAATGTTCCGTGAGCTTTTGTCGTCATTTACAGTATATCTGGATTTTCCCTGAGATTCAGGCCCTTACTGGAAGCAGGCTACTGTTGGTGCCAGCCGGACCCCCCCCACGATGAAAATGTTTTAAAGACCGTGTTCCTGTTTTTTTTTTTCTTTCTTTCTTTTGTTTAGTTTTTTTTTTTTTTCCCCTTTAAACATACTTCAGCTCGGTTTCTTTTGGTCGTAAATCTAATCGCCGTGTGTTTCTTTTGAAGACCATTTTTGTCTCTGTTCCACAGGTCGGGGGGGGGGGGTTGGTCAGGGGGGGTCGGGGTGGGGGGGGGTGTTTTGGATCCGTGGAATTCCGTGCGTAATCGCTGGAGCATTCTCGGAATCTGTAATTCAGCGCCGCGGCGGCGTAGAAGGAGAAGGCAGAGATAATATCTGTGCTGTCCGAGGGCATGGACGGCCTCGCCAAATCTCCCTGAACCCTCCTGAGCGGGATGTCCTGCCCCCGGCGCTGTGGCCAGATCTCCCTGAGCCCCTCGTGAGCGGGACGTCCCGCCCCCGGCGCTGAGGGCAGCTCGGTGCTTCGGCCTTTCTGTGCGCCGTCGCTTACTGGCACAACGGACAAGCCCGCCGTACGTCCATTTCAGACCGCGCTTCAGATGAGGCGAGCTTCAGGGTTCAGAACGCTGGAGCCAGCACACCAACTTATTGAGTGTTTTTTGCAGAAAAAATGGCCCTCCTTCTGCATTGATTTGAGAGAAAGATCTGTAAATCTAACTGATCAGTATTGAAATGTGAACCTTAATAATATCCCGGCTTGGACTGATGCAGTGTTGTGTGGAAATTTTTGATTCAATAATAATTGGATGATACTTTATTTATCCCTAGAAAAGTCTCCATGTCCCATTTGGGGGCATTTAAGTTTGATATAAAGACAATAGCTTTGATGTAGACAACTTGTAGCTGAGTGGTTGTTAAATAGTTGTGGAATGGTCTTTGAATAGTTTGGGAATTGTTGCCGAGGGGTAGTTAAATAGCTGTGGAATTGTTGAATGGTTGCTAAATGGATTATGAATGTACTTCCATGTTCTGTGTTTTATGATAGCACTTCAGATTATTACACCAAGTTTTGTTCCAGCCAGTGTGGGGGCAACAGCAGCCCGACAGCGACAGTTTGATCTGCTCATTGTTTAAACGGAATCGAGGTGGATGTTTGACTGCGGTGAGTTCCCTGTAGGCTCGCTCAGGAACATTCATTGTTCCTGCCCCGTTTTTTACATGACTAATTGCTAATTGTTCAGTTCAAGGAGAGAACCTCACGCTGTGGAAATCACCGCTCATTATCTGACACGGAGTAAAATAATTATTATTTGAGAAGCGCAGCTGGCGGAGGTAAAATAACTCTGTTGATAAGCGGACGGACGTGTGACCCGTGTGTGAGCTGCGTGAGTCATGCAAACATGTACTGAGGCCGTGTGTGAGGAGCGTGTCACTGCCTCACACGCGTTTGGGGCGTTAAAGTGGGTTGCCATGGTGTTCTGTGAGATTTGGAGGGTGCAGCATATACACACGCACACACACGCACACACACACACACACACACACACACACACAAATGTTCACAGACACACACGCATACACAGACACACCGAGATGCACACACGCAAACATGCACGTATACACACACACACACACGCATAGACTTGCACGTACACAATCACATGCCCACATACACATGTGCACGCACATACACATACACACACAGCCTGTGTAGGCACAGTCCCCCCTGTCCTCCACCAATTTGACTGTAGTTTAAAGATTTTTAGTTCATAGGTGCAGATAGAATTTTTTCAAAGATTTTTTTTTGGGTAGGTATTTTGTTTCCTAACGAAACGCATCCTTCGGGGGTCGGCGATTTTAAATTTCTTGAAAATCGTAGATTTAATCATTTCTGTTTGACCTCCGTGCTGCGAACTTCCCTGTGAAAATATGGCGGGCCGACGGGAAGGTGGTTTGCGGGGGCGCGGGGGTGGTTTGTGGGGACGCGGGGGTGTTTTGCGGGGACGCGGGGGGGGGGTGGGGGGGGGGTGAGTTTACTGGGCCGAATCGCTGCTGGTGATGAACGTAATTAGCACAGCCAGACCGTGCTGTGTTCGGCGGACACCGGGAAGAAAAAACAGATTTTTTTCGGCGTACAGGTTGTCCTCGGCGAAGTAAACACTCCTCAGACGTCAGGACGAACGCGTGCCCCAGCGCCCGGTCGCCGCGTTTGTTTACTGAGTTATTTAGCCGACGGATGCGAGAGGAAGTGAGGAAATGCGTGAGCGTGGCATGCGAGGAGAAACGCAGCGGCAGATTAAAGCTCTCCGTGCGGCTCGGTCCCGATGCTAATCAGAGGACACGGAACAGTGTCCCTCGCTGGCTGTTCTCAGAGAGAAGGTAAACATGACGTTAGGCCCCCGCACCGGCCAATCAGATCACCCGTCCCTGTGTCAGGTGCTCTGACCCTGTCGTCCCCGCACCCTCCGCACCCTCACACGACTCCCCGGTCAGTGGAGCTCAGAGCTTAAATAAATTTAACGTATTTAAATAAATGTGAATTTGATTAAAAAAATCCTCCCACAAGGACGCTCAGAGATCATGTCCGTCTCTTGTTTTTTTTGTTTTGTTTGTTTTTTGTGTGATGTTTTCGCCCTCATTGGCCCCACACCGGAGTACCCAACGTAAGCGGCAGTTGACTCTTTTTCGAGTGTTGGGTTTACTTTGGCCCTGTGCATTTCATAAACAGTGTAATTTTGTTCAGCTTAAGAGGACGGCGGTTCCCCTAACGCTGATGGACAGGAGGGGATTTTTATCTTTCTTACACAAACGCTTGCAGAGCGCTGCCTGGCCCCCCCGGGGACCCTTCAGCAGTCCGAGTGAAAACAGTGACGATGCGTGTGTGAGTTTGCGGGCGATACGCGAACAAGCGGAGAGTGTAATTTGCTGGAAGATATTAAATTGTGAGCAGATGTCCTGGCGGGTATGGAATGGGATGGGGGGGGGGGGGGTCTTTTTTTAAAGAGCTCCTAGTCCCCACGCTTCGTTCACGTCCTGTTCGAGTACATCCCGTACGCTGGCGTGTCTGGATGGCTCTTGATTTTCATGCCCGCCAGTTTGGAGTTGCCGCTCCGCGCTGGTCTGCATAATCACGCGTGAGTCACTGTGTTCCGCATAATTATGAATTTTTTTTCGTTTTTGTTTTGGAGAGAGGGGTTAAAACGGCAGGGCCGATCTTCGCCTCCGGGGAAATTAGCCACTTAAACAGTGACCTGCTGACTGGCAGACTGCAGATCTGCGTCCCCCGTGTCCCTCCGGACAAGGGGGGGGGGGGGGGGGGGGGCTCAGATGGCTGTGTGTGCGTGCGTGCGCATCGGGGGGGGGGGGGGGGAGAGGGGGGGTGGAGATTGCCCGTGAGCGCTCTTGGGAGCATGCCACGCGATGCAGCAGACGTCAGACTCCGCTTGGTTACTGTCACTCAGGGAGACGGCCTGGAGACCGCGGTGGGAGACGAGGGTTGGCAGAATTTCTCTTCTGTTTCACGCGCCTGAACGTGGTGTCTCCGCCGTGTGCTTCTGTGGGCCCGTTCAGGCTGCGTTCGGCCAACGCCGGTCCTGAACGCAAGCGTTGACCTTTCATTCAACCAGCTCAGTTGAGTTTTGGATTCTGTGACCACTAAACACTGTTCATGTGAAGAAAAAATAAAGAAGATTCTTGCCTTTTATCGATCGTCAAAGTTAAGGACAAGCGTTGATTGAATCCGGGCTAAAGAGCTCATGGCTGTGATTGAGTCTCAGCCATAATCTCCTCACCAGCAGTGAAGACTCTTTAACAGATCCCACCTCAAACCTCCACCGCTGTGTAACATTTCAGCTGTGATCCGATTCAAATCGATCCAAGAGAACGGCAACATCTCTTCGGCAGGCATAGAACGTTTGGTTTTCGGTTTTTGCTGATTCGTTACTGATTTTGCGATGGATGGGGACGCTGCGAAGGGGGGGATATATTTCCCTTTTTGGGGGGGTGGGCGACGCTGGTGCCAGCTTATGACCTCCTTCACCCCTTCCATTCTTCCCGTAATGAGCTGTTGCTGGGCAACAGGGACGGGTACAAGCTGGCCAAAACCCACCACCCCCCCCCCCCATATGTTACTGTTGTTTAGTCCGTCCGCCCCCTCCCTGAAACGGGCACATTAATGGTACTTCAGCACCTGCAGGACAGCCACAGAAAAAGCATTTCAGCACATTTATCATCATAACTGCTGCAGAGAGGCTCTGCACTGTGCCACTCCCATCTTAACAGAGCGCAGGATAGAGGGATGAGATTCAAAAAAAAAAATATTTAAAATATGGTCACATGATTTTAGAATGCGAGGATGCGTGTGAGAACACGCACACGTGACTGGATGTGCTGATGGTGCTTTGACCCACTCCTGAGAAAATGGCTGACAGGCCGACAGTGGGGCTATACGGGAGCGTCTGTCGGAGTGTACAACCTGTGAGACTGTGACTGTGTGAAGCTAGCGTGGTACAAAAAAAAAAAAAAAAATGTGTTTGACAGATTTTTGCATTGGGGAAGATTATGACACTATAACCAAGGCAAGCCAGATCCAAACTATAACGTAATTAATGTAGTACAGTTTCAGATTTTACGAATACACTGCATCATTCTCTTAAACCCCAGCCCTGTGCTGCTTGTGTCTGATGCATCCCATCCCCATGGTGAAGTCAGCTACGGAGCACAGTCCAAACACAGCCTCAGCACTGACCTCCACAGAGCCAACGCAGCACAGTCCAAACACAGCCTCAGCACTGACCTCCACAGAGCCAACGCAGCACAGTCCAAACACAGCCTCAGCACTGACCTCCACAGAGCCAACGCAGCACAGCCCAAACACAGCCTCACCACTGACCGCCACAGAGCCAACGCAGCACAGTCAGAACACAGCCTGACCATTGTCTGGGTTCCATTGTCCCAGTACACGAACAGCCATTGAATATCATTGGCTCCCCCCCCACCAGGGGGTGCTCTCTTGGCAAGGGACACATGTGGCATAAGCAAATGTTACTGCCTATAAAGGCTACAGCTGAACAAACTAACTTTTTCTGGAAGCTTCTGAGAGTGGTAGTTTATTCAGTGTGAGCGCTGGCAGCATTGGGGTGGGGGGTGGGGGGGCGGGGGGGGGTTACGCAACGTTCTGTTCTGGGACTTCATGTCTTCAGTTCGTGAGCAGATTTGAAGAAGTGAAGAAAGTGATGTTTTTGTCCTCTTTTACGCAAATTGGAATTGGCTTTGGGGCTTCGTGAGAGGCTGTGATCGGGGAGGAGACGTTCTTGTGATGTAGGCCAGCGTGTGATGTCACGCCTCTCTGAACCCCGCGTGATTCGCCCAGCGGACAGACCCCTCTTCCTGTCGTGTGCGGACAGATTTCACAGACTCGGGGAAACTGCGTGTGTCTGGTTTGATTTGCCTTCGGGTCCTGACCCGTCCTGTTCTCTCTGTCTCTGTGATTTTGAAGGCACATGTTCTGGCAGTACCGGAAGGAGAACCCCAAGTCCAAAGTGGGCGAGCCCCCCCCGGACGGGCAGCCGGGCTTTAACAGCGGGGTGATGCTGCTGGACCTGGAGGCCATGCGCCGCTCGGTTCTGTACAACCAGCTGCTGGAGCCGGGCCGGGTCGCCGGGCTGGCCGAGAAGTACCACCTGCAGGGGCACCTGGGCGACCAGGACTTCTTCACCCTGATCGGCATGGAGCACCCCGAGCTCTTCAGCCCGCTGCCCTGCGGCTGGAACCGCCAGCTCTGCACCTGGTGGCGCGACCACGGCTACGGCGACGTGTTCCAGCTGTACTACCGCTGCGAGGGCCCGGTGCACATCTACCACGGCAACTGCAACACCTCCATCCCCGACGACTGAGCGTCACCGCGGCAACTGCAGCACGCCCATTCCCCCGACGACTGAGTGTTACCGCGGCAACTGCAACACCTCTATCCCCGACGACTGAGCGTTATCATGACAACTGCAGCACGCCCATCTCCCGACGACTGAGCGTCACCGCGGCAACTGCAACAGCTCCATCCCCGGCGACTGAGCATTACCGCGGCAACTGCAACAGCTCCATCCCCGATGACTGAGCGTTACCGCGGCAACTGCAACACCTCTATCCCCGACGACTGAGAGTTATCACGGCAACTGCAGCACACCCATCTCCTGATAACTGACCATTTCCACGGCAACTGCAACAAGCCCATTCCTGATAACTGACCATTTCCACGGCAACTGCAACAAGCCCATTCCTGATAACTGACCATTTCCACGGCAACTGCTGCATACCCTTCCCAATAACTGTCATTACCATGGTAACAGAGACTGAGCATGTTTTCATGGCTACATGCCTGTCACCAGTGGCTAAATGTATTACCATGGAAACATGCACATCTCTGACAGCTAAGCGCATTATCACAGCAATAGTCGATAGTCTTCCCTGATGACTGAACACAGTTACCCCAGCAAACTACAAGAAACCCATCCCTGACAATCCCTGTTTCCTTCACCGCTACATGACGCTAGCTGTACAGGGTTTCAAGTGAATTGTCTGTTTAACATAACTCTGAGGAGTGTACATTAGCTGCCCAAGTGTTCCATCTCTGGGGGCTTTTCAGGAACAGAGATTTTGAGACACCTGGTGACTGTCCCTTGACATTTTGCAGGACAGACCAGCAGGTCTGGAAGTCAGACGTCAAACATGCACCGCAAGCTCTTCATCTGAAAGGTCTTCAGTTCAGGCTGAATTTCGCAGCAAACCAAAAATCACCTGCAAGTTGGGATTCCGGTGAAATGTCTGTGAGTCTCAGTTTTCTTGTTTAACTCGGGTGCCTTGGGATATTCATCCCTGTGCGTGTCTTCATTGCATCTCTGGACTCTCAATCAAACTGTGGGGCAGGTGGGGGGGTGGGGGGGACGGCAGATGGGGGGGGGGGGGTCGCCAGCACGGCGTCGAGCTACGTCGCCGCGTAACGATCTGAGGCAGGGGGCTGGCCTCGCGCCAGGACCCGCCATTTCATCCCGTTAACGCCGGCCGCAGGTGAGGATGGCGATGTTCCAGTCGCCTCCTCTCTGTTCTCTCTACCCCCCCCCTTAATCCTCCCGTGGGGAGGCCGGGGGTCTGGCTCCTCCCCAGCTGCTCTTCCTGCTACGCTAACGCGCGCCAGCTGGGCTGTGCATTAGCCTGGTTTATAATGCGCCGGATCCGCGGTGCGGCACGGGGACCACTCTGAGAACTTCCACAGAGCTCTGAGAACTCCACAGAGCTCTGAGAACTTCCACAGAGCTCTGAGAACTTCCACAGAGCTCTGAGAACTTCCACAGAGCTCTGAGAACTTCCACAGAGCTCTGAGAACTTCCACAGAGCTCTGAGAACTTCACTCATCTGTCATCCTTTCATTTGTATGTGCTGTACGCGGGAACGATGGGACTCACATAAATAATCAGTATGATGATAAAGGGCTGTATTTCAGTTTTCGTTGCCCCTCCTCCCCGCCCATCTCTGTGTATGTCCAATCAGGGGCCGGCGTTTGGCACCGTGGCCCTGTGTGATGGTAGTGCCTGCTCTAAGTGGGTCCAGACAGGCCCCGGGGGCTGGTGGTGGTGCCCTTATGGGGGTTTGGGTGCCGGTACGACACAAACGCTCCATCAGAAGCGGGAAGTCAAAAGCGGGGGCGTGTCGGCGCCTGTCGTGATTGGCTTGTTCCCTCACGTCGACCCGCAGGCCGATCGATCCGAGAAGGTTCTGGAGAAAGCGCTTCGGGACTGCGTCCCAGCAAGTGTGACGATGGCAGCAGTACGTTAAAAAAATGAAAAGAAAAGAAAAGAAAAGAGCAGTGGAACCAAGTGTCGACGTTCTCCTCCCTGGTACAGTTTGCTCAAGTTCTCTCACCTCTTTTCACATAGTTTATAAGGGTCCTGTTACCAACAGTTTATCTTTGTTACACACAGAATATTTTTAATTACGCAACTTTATAAACACGCCAGGGGGCTGTTGAGACCGCTGTCGGGATTTACGCCACTGAACTTGGGTTCCGCTTTAACATATTTTATGCAGAAGCTTTTTTTTTTTTTTTTTTTTTGCATTTGTTTGCAGTCACGTTTTTTGTGCTTGCTTTTGAATAAGTAATGCATGCTGCTATATATTCCCTTTTTTTTTTGGTAACAGTATTTCAGATATCATTGCATGCCCTGTGTTTTTAAAACACAAAATGTGATTTTTGGGTTTACAGGATGATTTCAGCACTTGAAGCTCTCAAATGTAGGGGGTTTCTACTGAATCGCATGTCTTATTTCTTATTTTAAGTTTTACATTCGTTTTTTTTTTTTTTTTTACACTATCTTACATTCCCTCTTGCAGTATTCTAAATATTGAAGTTTTGGTCAATTTTTTCTCATTAATTTCTGTGCAGAATGTAACCTGTGAAGGCCGTTCTTTTATACACAGTGAACACAATAAAAGCTTTCTCATTTTTTGTGAAATGAGTAGAACAGACTGCAGTTGATTTGTTATTTGCGGAATCTGTTAAAACTGGGGGAATATTAAAAATGGACTCTGTGAAAGGTAAAGGTAAGAGATAAACTGAAATGTGCTGCCAATAACATCATTTAGCTGAATGGGGCCATAAAAGCAGCTACCACTGATTACAAAACAGTGGTTGTTTGTTGTGTGTGTGTGTGTGTGTGTGTGCGTGTGCATGCGTGCGTGTGTGTGTGTGTGTGCATGTGTCCCACTTAAGAAAAATTTCCATTCAAAACAAAAAGAGGACACATTCAGAGGATTTACTCAAAACTTTCCATTTTGGAAGTGTGCCACATGATTCAGAAGGAACATTCGCGGTGTTCCGCTGTGTTTGGAACAGCGTTCCGGAAGGTCGCTGCAGATTCCTGGATTTTCCCAGTTGCTGTCAGCGCTCCTATTCTGAACTGAACGTGACTGAGAGGTAAGGTAAGGCTCCCCTGAAATGCACTGTAGAGGTTTCTCTCTTTCATCTCTACCTTAATGTTCTGTTCTCCTTTACCTGATCACTGTCCCATTATCTCAGATCTGTGCTGCCACCTCAATTATACTGTAAATATTAGTTTATGTGTCCATAAGCATTCTTAGTAATGATGTCATTTGGAATCCATCACAGAGTTAGAAATTCCGCTATTGGCAGTTGAACTTTTAAAAAAACAAAATTCTGAGCGGTGCTCTTTGTGATAAGGACAGGGCCATTTTGCAATTAAACTATTCATGAACCTAGCTGGGATTCGTGATGAACCTTTTATTGCCACAGCAGTTCAATTCCCTTCCCTGAAGAGAAGAAGAGAGAGAGAAAAAAAAAAGCACGGCCTTGAATTAAATTCTCTCAGATGAATTCTAGAGCAGGTCGCTTGTGTGACAGCAAGGCCGGTAGACTGATGGCACAGATGCATCTTTGATGTTTATGGGTGAGCCTTGGGCTTATTTTACACAGTCTGATGTGTTCATAAGGGCCTTCACTTCCATAGTCACTGGCCCACAGTGTGATGATATACAGTACAGGACGTTTTCTTTGCTGGGTTAAAAAAAGATGCTCTGGCATTGATTTGTTAACACTGCATTGTTTTGGCTGAAAGTGCAGGCACATAAATTCCTTCCTTCTTAATCATCCTTTTATTTGGGAAAAGTGTATGTTTGGATCTGGTGTGCCACACATTGTTCAGTATTGTAGGGATCATTTGAGTTTTGCCTCAGGCATTTTGGCCGTGCAGCTGCATTTAATCCTAATTGACTATTAACTCCTTTTAACAGGACCCCCTTCAGAAGAGTGTTAAAGGCTTTTAGACGTATTAAAATATTAAAAACTTCAAATTATTAGCTACTCTCAAAAATAATAATAATCCTAGTGGCTGCTGGGTAGCTCACTCTGTTCGAATCTGGCCCGGTGCCGGTGCTGATTGGCTGGCAGCTCTGCACATGTGGTGTACGATTGGTTTCACGTTGCCCTAGGGATATATGGGAGGGGTTTAGTTGGCGGTGTTCATTGGTCATGTGACCCCAGCTGGCCAACCGGGCTCCCCGGTTGTTGCACTCTGCGTACGCGTATGATTGGGTCTCCTCCGCCCCCACTCTGTAAAGTTCATTGATTGGTTAGTTGGATAGTCAAACTTGTGGAATCGACCACTGTGTCAGAAACAAATCTATATTGGATTTGTAAAGAACATTTATATAAATATTCAAAGAATGAGTTATGCACTCAGGAATTTTGGCCCACCACTTGTAGTTAACTAAAAAAAAAAAAAATACCGGAAACAAGATCTCAACAAAGCACTGCTTTAACTTCCATCTTCATCTTATATAAAAATAGATCCGATTGGGGATCGATTTTAAACGGTCCTCGACTCAAAGCAGGCTGAAACTGGATAGTTTTTTTTTTTTATTGAGTTGCGTGGGAGTCTTGACCCAGATCTGTCGGGAACACCGATTGCCCTGGAACATCGATTTCCCTGCATCATGTGCTGCAGCAGCTCGTGTGAACGACAGAAGCATTTCTCCTGGGGTGGCTTTTTCCTGGGCTGACCTCCCCCGACCTTTCCGGATGGAATTCTGCCCGCTGATTGGCTGATACAGTCCTGGAAATTGATCTATTCTCTGCCATTTCTCAAAAGGCTAAATTGCTTCTATAATGTATAAGAAAAACGACCGTGAGGTTTGTGCATGCTGTGGCATTCTGTTTTTAATGTTTTTATGTTTTCTTTCGGTAAAGGTCGTTGGGCGAAAAGAGTGAAAACCCCTGGGAAAGTGTGAAAGAACAGGACCGCGTTCGCAAAGCAAACCCATTCATTAAGTAAATAACATCCCAGCATGCACAGGGTCGTATATAACAGCGCTGAACAGGCCTGCTTGCCTATAATTATGGCTAACATGGCAGCAGCTGGGGACTTGTGATTGTCTGGGCATGTTCGTCAGCACCCTCAGTGTCAAAGTTGTGCAAGTCGCACTGGATAACAGCGTCTGCTAAATGCCTGTAATGTAATGTAATGTAACAGAGACACCCTATCTTGCTGACGTGTCAGGGTACGCACGCGACGGTGTGCGAGGTGATGTCAGCGTGGAATTCTGAGGTCATGACATCATCGGGAAAGGGCAGCAGAGGACAGGACTCTGGAATCCTGAGGTGTGTATGCACTGGAAGTTTGGGGGGGGGGGGGGGGGGGAAGAAACGCAGCAGCACCCAGTTGTGTCAATAGCAAAATTTTTTTGTGGTCCTCACCCATAGACATGTGTGTCCGATGTGATACAGGCATGTGTGGGGGGGGTGATACCGTGAGCAACAGGGGGGGGGGGGGGCGTGTGCAGCGGGGGAGTTGCCCCAGCACCTGCCCCTTTTGCCCCCAAGTGCCCGAGGTGCCCCTTTAATTAAATTTTTTTTTTTTTTTTTTAAAAAAAAAAAACAAATGTTTTTCTAGGTTAGTGTGCCCTTTTTCTCTCACTCCGAGTACCTGCCCATCTGCCCGACCCTGGTGTAGTCTGCGACAAAAATAGATTTATTTACAGCCCAGTACGCGTGTAAAGCACTGTGCTGCCTGCTCTCCCCGCCGTTCCTGCTGTTTCTACAGTAGGGAGGGGGGCGACGGCGGCCCGTTCGCTCTGATATGGGTCAGGGCCGCCGGCCCCAGGGCACCTGCCTCTGCGCGTCACATGATCGCTGCGCTCTTCGCCCGAACGCTCGACACCCCCCCCCCCCTCCCCGCGGCTGAGACGGGAACCAGCTGCAAACCCCCCCCCCCCCCCCCCCCCCCCCCCACAGAATCCATTCGCATTCTTCATCCTGATTCAATAAGGCTAACGATATTCCCCACGTCATCCCCCCTCGGATCTGGACGGTCCGTGCGCGCTGGTCTGGTCTTCGGTGCGTCGAGACCCTTGGGAGCAGGTACTCACGGATTCAGCTGTTCAAATGGATTCGCCCCCCCCCCCCCCCCCCCCCCCCCCCCCCCCACCCCCCCTCCTCACCCCCCCCGGCCACTTCAGGTACAGAACATCTGTCGTTTGTGAAGTCTCCAGATGTGTCCAGGTAAACAAAACATGACCTGTTTCTTTGCAAGCACAGTGGCCCATTTCTTCTACAATTGTCTACTCAAGGATCGCACCGCAGAACAGTCGAGACGTTTCATTTCTGCTTCCTGTTGGTGGTAAATGGTAACATGACCAGTATATATATATATATATATATTTTTTTTTTTTTTTCTTGCTCTATATTTGTCACCTGATGGAGAAAAATATGCTACACACCTGACGCGTTTTATTATTTTAAAATTAGACCTAAGGATTTTTACTGCTTTCGCCATTTTTTTTTTTTTTTTGGTTTCTTCTGCGGAAAACTATTTTCATTTCTCAAAAAATACACGAAATACGTGGTTTCACTTGCTTATTTCGTAGAAACCAAAAGAAAGTGTCGGTGATGAAGCGGCGGTTTGGAGACGCAGGCCGAGCGCAGTGCGGTCAGGTCCTGTCACCCCCCCCCCCCCCCAATTAACACACTTTCGCCCGTCACTGAACGCGGACAGCAGCCGGTTGGTTGCCATGGACACATAATTACCCATGTGGCCCGAAGGAGCAAGGTTCCAAATGGCTTAATCCGCTCTGTTTGGACCAAACCTGTTGCGTGAGCTCGGTGTAAGGCTTGAGTGAGCACCCCTGGAGTGGAACAGCGGGTTTTTGGGACAGGATGCTGATTTATCTAATTACCCCTTTGAGCTGAACTGGTCTTATTACCCCCACACATCTACCCCCCACCTATCCCACTGAGCTGCCCTTCACTAATTGCCCCACTGCAAGCGAGGTCCCGAGGTAGTGCTTATGTTGAGGTGAATTAAATTAAATTAAATTAGGATAACAGAAACCCACTGAGAATTGTGCCCAGAAATTATACTTGTCTGTCAACACCAGTCGTGACAAATTATAATAATTTATGGCCTGAATTGAGACAGTCTCGTTGGTGGTAATTGCTTGACTCCACTTTTGAGCGGTATGAAAAAGTCACTTACCATTGCACGTGGTGAATGTAAAATCTCTCAGCACAAGTATACTGACAGCACAGAACGAGGCCCTTGGGGGGCAGATGTCTTTGGACGAGCCTAGAAAAACAGGATGGAGTTTTACTGCCTAACTGGCATACAGGCTTGACTAGGGACTTTTCCATGACGGTACGAAAATGCTGAGTGTATGTGATGAATTTAAAGAATAGATGCAATGTTATATTGAAGGAATATGTCTGTATAGTAAACCTGTTGCAGTTTGTTGCTTTTGTAAGTCCTATATATAGTGGAATGCCCCCATACATATCATTGTAATGCCAGGCAGTTGTCAGACAGCTCTGTAAGTATGTAATATATCCTTCGGTGCACGTAAAAAATTGTTTGGGCCGGTTGAAAACGAACACTAACACTGGAATAATAATCAGCGAACCCCGGGAAGTCAGCCTATCGCTTTAAAGAACAAGACCAGGTTAAAACCTAGTATGTGGCTGGACCTAACACATGTGATCCGGCCGACCAATGGTGTAACTTCATCACTCAGTCAATCAGAAAGCTAAGTCAGTCAGTCAGTCACAGACATTCGCGTTTGTAGGGCTGGCCCCGCTGTTGCGGTCCGGCCAAAAAGGAATAATGCGGAACCTCACGCGTGCTTTACAACAAGCGAGGCAGAGTAATAAATAAGCAGAATGAGTTGCGTCGCCCGCGTTGTTATGACTGTCTGCTGCCGTAGTTTCCAGGAAAGCTCTGCGCGTGTTTGGGTTTTTAAAACCGTGTCCCTGTTCTCCACGGATCCGGAGGATTCCGGCTCGCATTGGGAATGCTGTCCGGCACATTCTCCGACGGGATGTAGACAGCTTGTCCTCCCTGCAGGGAAACACAATAATCCAACCAGCAGGCGGTGACATCACATCTGCACTTTTCTTAAGGCAAGCCCCCCCCCCCCCCCCACCCCCCATGCCCCACCCCCCCCGGAAAGGTTTTCAGTAACAGTGAAGCGTGTCCAGAGAGACTCGTGGGAGTAAGTGCACGCAAATTAAATGTACATATTTACGAACACTAACACACACAGGGCAAAAAGGAAAAGGAGTCAAGTTTATTCACAATTCTAGGTTAAAGTACTATGTATGTACACTATATATATATAGTGTACATACGTATATATATATATATATATATATATATATATAGGAAAATGGTGAGCATTGTTGGGGTGAATGGCCTGTTCTCATCATTATGTTATGTTATGTTATATTTATTTATCTATATATGTGGTTGCCCATAGGACAAGCATGTTTAATCACAGGTATAGATTATTGCACTAGATGAGTATGTATCTATGGTTGCCCACGGGGGAGCCATGTTTAATCACGGGTATAGATTATTGCACTAGATGAGTATTTATCTATGGTTGCCCATGGGGGAGCCATGTTTAATCACGGGGATAGATTAAAGCACAGTCTGTACTTTGACCTCACATTCATTGTTTTATTTCAAATCCAGTGTGCTGGAGTACAGAGCCAAAAAACTAAAATGGCGTCACGTGTCCCAGCAGCCTTCACTGTCCCAGTGCGTTTCCCTGCATACGGCAGCGGCACCGAGCTGCTGAGGTGTTATTTCTCAGCAGTGGGGGGGGCAGTGTGCTCTGACGGAGGTGAGAGATTCCTCAGAAGTCTGTCTGAACCTGAAGCGCAGTGCGTGCCTCGTCGCATTTTAAATTTAATTAGAACTTCCCCAAATGGAACTTAAGCCCTGACTGTTCTCCACCCCGTTTTTTTTTTTTTTCCCAGCATGAATAGAGGAGTTTCTGTTCCCCCTGCTTGTCTCTGTGGTCAGTTTGGTCCTGGTACTCTCTGTCTGTCCGTCTCTGTCTGTATGTCTGTGCCATGCAGTGTTGTTTTGCACCGTCCTGTTCAGTGGCCTGTTCCAGCCTGCGCAGAACCAAAGTGACCTCACAATGGAAAGCATGAAGTGACCTCACAAAGGAAAACAGGAAGTGTCACTGACAAGTGTCAGTGACTTCATTTCCTCTCACGGACCCTGGCTTGAAAACAAGTCATTGTAACAAAACATCTTGGTTTTTTTTGGTTTTGGTTCTGTATGTGTTCATATTCAGTTCAGTACAGGTTCACTATTGGTACTGATTCAGTTGGTTTTCCATATTGGCTGCATATCAGTGCAATATGTGTTCAGTATTGGTTGAGTATGGGTGCGGTGTTGGTTCAGGATGTGTTCAGTATTGGTTGAGTATGGGTGCAGTGGGTGTGGTCGGTATGCTGTAAGCAGTAGCTCCTGTCCAATCACAGCGCATTCTCACAGTCCTCTGCAGTGACTGGACAGGGAGGCAAGTCCTGCATCGATTGCACTCATCTCTGCATGACAAATGCGCCTACCCTATCATTACTGCTAAGCAAGCATAACCTAAGCACGCTTCAACTCCCAGATGCACAGAGCTGAGGCTCAAAGATACACAGCCCCCCCCCCCCCCCACCCGCCTCCCCCACCCCCCACCCCTGCTTAGCCGTCAGGCCTGCCAGATGCTCAATATGCAACACACCAAATTTCCACAACAACAGTGGCGGTAATATCAGCTCTGGATAATGAGCGCGGATTAGCGCTTAAGACCAGGCGCTTTTTAGCATCCCATGCAATGGAAAGATGCTCCTTCCGGCTCCTCCAGGGAGGGCCTGGCGTATCTCAGAGGCTTTCTCAAAGGTCACACTACTGGTGTAACCGTGGTTATACTGAGCACCGAAGCAGTATTTTAGCATTTGATTTTTTATTTCCTTGTTTTTTTGACCCAGTTTCATCTGTTGTTTCAGTAGTTCTCAGTAAGTTCTTTTTTTTATTGTTCCCTGCCTTTCTGTTGAATTACTGTTTTCCTTTATGATGTTTTTTGTGTGTGTGTGTGTTTTTTTTTTTTTTTTTTTTTAAGTGCTTCAAACCTGTGATCTGGAAAGCACTCTGGGAATATCATTGTAAAATTATTATATTTTTCATAACCAGGCGCAGCACACTGAAGAGTAAATTACTTGAATCAAAAGAAATTGTTTCCAAATGCATGCTGTTCCCAGATGAACAGGGCACTGCAGAATCAGCATCAAATTTTGTGAGGCGGTAAGTGTGGCAGGAAGATGGTGTGTTCACGGTGTGTCAATCGAGCCGGTAAGTGTGTCAGTGAGATGGTGTGTTCGTGGCGTGTCGATTGAGCCGAAAAGTGTGGCAGGAATTCGGTAAGTGTTTGTGGTGTGTTGATGGAGAGGAGCTGTTGACTCAGCTGCGGTTGACGGATTTTGTTAATGCTGTGAGTGTGAGGACAATTTTTTTAACGCTTCTGACACACATGAACTGGGGAGGGGCTGTTCCTGAACTCAGAACTGTCAGAACAGAGCGGGCTGTTGGGTGGTGGGGAGAGGGAGGGAAATGTTGACTTGAACTTTTCAGAAAAACCCCCAGTTGAACACTGTGGTGTAATTTCCTGTGGACACAACAGCTCTGCAACAGTCGGACTATTTTGAGGCAGGGGCCTCAGTGTTGCTCTGCACTGATTGGCTGCTGACATTGGCTCCGTGACGAGACCATTAGGGCCCCTGGTGCCACTTCCTTCCGTCCAATGTTGTGCCTCTTATGCAGGAAATGGACGATTTACTCAACAACCTCATCTCAGAGAAGCCATCAGTGAGCATGCACACGCGTGCGCACACACACACACACACAAACATGTATATACATTCACACACATACACACACACACACACCACACAGACATGTATGTACATTCATACACACACACACCACACAGACATGTAAATTACCCCCTGGGGTTCAATAAAAGTATATCTTAAACATTAAACAGCATACATTCACGCACACATATGCACACACACACACACACCAAACAGACATGCATATACATTCACACACATACACACACACACACCACACAGACATGTATGTACATTCATATACACACACACACACACACACACACACACCACAGACATGTATATACATGCACACGCACACACACACACACACACACACACTGAGTGCGTGAGTGGATATTTTTCGGAAACCTCCCAGCCTGTGGAAGTTCCCTGGCCGTGTGAAAGGAATCGCAGACCCATCGCGGCCACATGGCGATTCTCAATCATCGCGTTGTTTCCTCACAGAGCAGATGCAGTCATCCAGGGCGAGTCAAGCCCTTATCTGAGCAAATATTACCCATTTGTTCAGCTGCACACATACTCAGGCACTTGTGGAAAAGTACGTCGCTTAAGGGTAGAACCACCGCGACACACGAGTGTTTAATTTGCAGAATTCTTATTACCAGACTGTGGAATCTCTTTAATGTCAGTACAATACAGACTCCCCCCTTGCTGTAATGAAATGCCAATATTGGAATGTTTATATGATGTCTTAGTTGTGTTAGATGACTGGGTGTCCAGTTAGTGGGGGGGGGGGGGGGGGGGGGGGGGGTGGTGGAAAATTAAGGGAGCTTCATCACATCAACTGTCTAACATAATACAGCCCCTCTGCCTCGCAGCTAAACAGTGTGTGTGCACACGCGTGTGGGTTTGTGTTTGTGTTTGTGTGTGCGTGTGTGCCTGTGCGTGCATGTACTGAATATGTACAAACATTTAGGGTGCACATATCACATAAAAGCACAAACAACGTGAAACATCCTGGGCTGGTTTTAGCGTTTCTGCCCACAGATAGGGATCGTGGCAGCTAATTCGGGGGGTGACCTCTCGGGTACCCCCAACTGCGTGGGTGGAAAACAGACTTCTTCCTCAGAGATGTTGCACTCTCTCTCTCAGTAAAGAAACAGAGAGCCATGTGTCAGGTATGTCAGTCAGAGAGCTGTGTGTCACGTATGTCAGGTGTACAGACAGCCGTGTGTCACGTATGTCAGGTGTACAGACAGCCGTGTGTCACGTATGTCAGGTGTACAGACAGCCGTGTGTCACGTATGTCAGGTGTACAGACAGCCGTGTGTCACGTATGTCAGGTGTACAGACAGCCCACGTATGTCAGGTGTACAGAGAGCTGTGTGCACGTCAGCAGCCCAAACGATGGTGAAGCCATCACGTGTTCCCTCTCTGTTCTGAGAGGCGAAACGTGTGCGGACGTTCCATCCTGTGACGTACAGACCTTTATATAACTTAGCCTTTACTGCTTCCACGATTCAGTCTATTGGTCCACAGATGACTGCTTTGTATGTACTTACGTCACATATGTGCTTTGTGTGTGTTTGTTTTATGCATGTATGTGTTCAGGGACGTAGCTAAGAATTCTGGACTCCCTGAAAGAATATTGCTCTGCCCACCCCCCTCCCCTACCTTTTTTAATGAAACAAATTGATTTTTTTTTTAGGTGTGGCCCCTTGGAATCTTCACCACCTTCCACCCCACTAGCGACAGCCCTGTATCTGTTTATACTCACCATCTCCAGATCCACCGTTTGAGACTAAGTCAACAGTGGTGGCCGTGCATCGTGAGAAACAGTTCAAATTGAGGCGACTCGTGACTGCTATGATTTCAGTTACTTCGCACTGCTTCAGCAAATGTTTAGCAATTTCACCAACACGAAACCAAACTAAATCTTCCCACCCCGTTTTACACACGTTAGTGTTGCATCAGAACTTGATGTGATGGAGTGACTGCCAAATGTCAAATCGCTCTCACAACATGACACTGCAACACCTACTTTAATATAACATTTTCTTCGCCAATAGGGCTGCATATTCCCCCGATAAACTCAGGCTGACTTCATGAGAATGTCTCCAGCATATCGAGATCAGGATTTGAGTAGATAAACAATGTACACGTTGGAAAAACGTGGATAATTATATCAGCCTTTCCTTTACTTTCCAGTGAGATATCAGAATTCAGGGAGTCCACAGACACTGAGTCGCCACAGGATACACTTCAGTTCACTCAATTCAGGAAATGGATGGAAACTCAATTGTGATTTGAAAAATACCATAGAGTTCCATGAGGATTTTTTTCAGTTTACTCAATTTGGATTTGAGCATGCATGCATGTGTGTGTGTGTGTGTGCGAGCGTGTGTTTGTGTGAAGTATGCAATGAACTGTATGCCAGTGTGTGCAGTGCCCATGTACATTGTGCTGTGTGTTTGCCATGTACGATGAACTGTGTGTGTGTGTGTGTGTGGTAGCCTCACTGTTGCACCAGATGTTTGCTGGTATCATGTACGATGAACTGTGACAATCCCCTGTGTGTGTGGTAAAAAGTGCCTCTCATCTCTGCTATGTGTATGGCCTTTAGCCGTTTTCAGCGAGTTTGAGCCAATATAATGTGGAACTGAAAATCACACCTTACTGAAAGCCATTTTTCTTTTGGATCTGAAATATTAATTATGGACTTAATTAAGCTTTTTCTCATGTCTGTTTCCACCATATGAAAAACAAAAAAACAAAAAAACTTCAGTATCCAGACATGAGTGAATCAGCCAGCCATAGTCCAACAAATTATGCTGCAATGTGCATAAACTCTAAATTTAAAATCAATTAAAATTAATATGAACTCTCTCCCCTCCCTCTCACAGAAGACTGGTGGAAATGGTTTCATTTCAGCAGAAATTTCAAAACTTCTCACTGTGTTGAGAAGTCACAGAGGAAAAGTGTGTGGGCGTTTTGGCATACTGCCCTGCTCTCCTGCTCCCTCCACGCCCTTAGCGCGACTGCGTCTGCGACCCGCAGTGACCTTGAGGTGAAGCCGTTTCCCATCCTATTATCTACGAACGATTCCTAATCCCATTAGTTAACGTAATAATATAAAGGCGATAAATTGGCTGTAAACAGGCAATTTTAACGGAACCTATGTGTCGGAATGGGTTGCCGCGGTAAACAAACCACGAGGGGGGTAAAGCCCCCTGACGGTCCTCCCAGGCTGTGAGCTACCATAGAAGCATGCCGGTAGACTTCCTTGTCTCATTACCCGTATCACAGCCGATAATGGGCCGACTCTCCCTAAGAGGCTCGTTTGGATGCTGGAGAACATACTTCTGCTTACAGCGGTCACAGTCACAGTCAGCGGTTCGCGGCAGCGCGTATCAACCGGCTATACGCGCTTAGCCTTGAGGACGCGCGAGGTATGTCCTCGCGCCCGTTCATTTCCTGCGGTCGCACTTAATTTGAAATTTTGAACAGATTTACCGTTCAAGACGGAAACGGTTTAAGAAGTGGGCCAAACAGATTGCGTAATAGGCTATATATTGTTGCTCAAGTAAAAGAAAGTTAACATAATTCAAAAGCCAGTGCACTCGGAACACGTGAACGTTTAAAACTCTTTAAAAAAAACAGCTAACGTTACAGTGTGTGTGCATGTGGTTCCTTATTTGTCAATCCATAATTTTTGTAATTCAAAGGTGTGTGAAAAATGAAGAGAAGGTACAATGGCTTCCCGCCCTTTTTCCAGCCTAACAAAAACCCTGGGTGAGCTGAAATTATTCATATTTCATATCTGACCTTCGCACTTGGTTTTATTCTCTGAACCTTTCTTTGAAGAGCAGGTTGGTCTCGTGCTTGATTGCTTGATGTTCTGGATGAACTGCTCCTCTGTTAACAGCTTCTCCAGATCAAACAGTAAAAGAAAACAAGAAACCAAAACACTAAGATTGCGATTTCCATTTCCCCGGCATGCAGTCTTAAGGTCCACATAATTAAAATTTATTGCAACCTCGTCACATTTCCTCTTTCTTATCCACACAGGCAAAAAAGAAAGGTGCCACACTGGCTTGAGAGAACACATTCTATTTTTAAAAACATGACGGAGTTTCAGCCGACCTGACCTTTAAAAGATGATCTCTCCTCCAAGAGTTGACAGATGGGGATGCAGTTTTCTAAAGCTGGAGGATCTGAGGAGAACAATTCTATATTTTAAAAAAACATCAAAAAGTGTACAGATGACACCATATTTCATAATCTGCTCCTGCCCATGCATATAGAGAGAGGAGCTCCTTCTACAACCTTACACACACAATACTACACAAACACACATGCGCACACGCACACACAACACTACCACAAACACACACACGCACACACATAACACTACCACACACACGCACACAACCACAAAACAACCCCAACACAATCCAAACACTAACTCAACAGAACCCAAACACAACCCCACTGTCACCTGAGAGTGGCCCAGTACAAGCTTCCTAATACCAACACAAACCCAACAACCTAGCAGACCCCACTAACATGGACTCTCAAGCACAGTCTGGTAACACAGTCCACTATTTATAACTTTCTTTTACATCCTCCTTGTTCTTCTTTTCTTTGATTTTATCACTTTTGTGAAGTAATTTTACACAGCAACCTTGGCAGGAATAGCGTCTGGACTTATACGTCATGGCGAAATGATTTCTGGGAAAATGTATTAAAGCTGCACTATGTCTAGAAACGCAAAAGAACACCTTGGTCACCTGCTTATGGTACAAGTGTCTGTTAAATTAATTAACCTGGAGAAATCTATGTTTGACCATGAACTGCATCAAATCAAATTCAGTTTTGCTGTTGGGAGATGAAGTAAAAGCAGGTTGTTTTCTGGTTGTGTCTATGTCAGTGTCATGTACATGTCTGAAAAACTAAAAAGCCTTTCTCTCTGTTTACAGATCCTTGCATGAAGTGCATTGTTTTAAAAATACCTCATATTCCCTGCTGGCCTGATTTAATCTTTTCACAGAAGAGGATTTCTTGGAGGATGTGCAGGATGTCATCTCTAATGATGCAGCAAGGTCCCTGCAGACAGGCGATGACTGTCATCTACTCATGTACAGTGTTTGTGAGCCTGGTTGCTCCCGGGTACAGTGTCTGTGAGCCTAGTTGCTCTCTCATACAGTATCTGTGAGCCTGGCTGCTCTTTCATACAGTGTCTGTGAGCCTGGCTGCTCTCTTGTCCAGTGTCTGTGAGCCTGGCTGTTCTCTTGTACAGTGTCCGTGAGCCTGGCTGCTCTCTCATACAGTATCTGTGAGCCTGGCTGCTCTCGGGTACAGTGTATGTGAGCCTGGCTGCTCTCTCATACAGTGTCTGTGAGCCTGATGGCTCTCTTGTAGTGTCTGTGAGCCTGGCTGCTCTCTCATACAGTGTCTGTGAGCCTGGCTGCTCTCTCATACAGTGTCTGTGAGCCTGATGGCTCTCTTGTAGTGTCTGTGAGACTGGCTGCTCTCTTGTACAGTGTCTCTGAGCCTGGCTGCACTCAGGTACAGTGTCTGTGAGCCTGGCTGTTCTCTTGTACAGTGTCTGTGAGCCTGGCTGCTCTCTTGTACAGTGTCTGTGAGCCTGGCTGCTCTCTCATACAGTATCTGTGAGCCTGGCTGCTCTTTCATGCAGTGTCTGTGAGCCTGGCTGCTCTCTTGTCCAGTGTCTGTGAGCCTGACGACTCTCTCATACAATGTCTGTGAGCCTGGCTGCTCTCGGGTACAGTGTCTGTGAGCCTGGCTGCTCTCTTGTCCAGTGTCTGTGAGCCTGATAACACAGTGCAGGGAGTGTGTTTATGTGCTATAACACAGGGAGTGTAGTTGTGTGCTATGACAGGGCATAAGAAGTGTGTTTATGTGCTATGATCCGGGTTATAAGCTGTAACAGAGTGGGTTGAGGCCTGGCCAGCCTGCCGAGCAGAGTTGCCTCTCGTTAAGCACCCATCTGTTCCACCTCGGGCGGCGATGTTTATTTTACTAACACCGCGAGGATCAGAGTGTGTTCACACTTACAGCTGTCCCAATGCTCCCATGTGACTCCCGCTTCCTGTTTTCTTATCTCTTTACTCAATGTTAGGGCCCCCCGGAATCTGAACTCATTTATGAAATATGTCAAAAATGTCCTCGGAGGGGTTTCAGCCCGGAGCCCTCGGATTGTTGAACAAACAGACGCAGAATCCTCAGAGCCCCTCTTAATTACGGGGGGTGAATTTAGCTGTCCGTCATCCGAGCGGCGAGATGAAGAGATTAATTGTCACAGACGAGTGCGGATTGACTGACGGGACAGGCTGCCGCCTCTGGCTCTCCAGTGTCTGATTGGCCTGCGCTCTTCAGAATACAAGAGCCGCTCTCTCATCTGGTGACCCCCCCCCCCCCCCCCCCCCCCCTCGCTATCAGCTGTGGGCAATCCAAAAAACTCTCTGGAAGACTCCTGTTGCCATGGAGATCCAGCCCCATACTTGTTAACGGCAAATAAACACACATTTTGTTGCTTTCTTTTAGCAGCTCGCTCCTGAATTACAGTTATGGCCGGTCGCCATAGCAGCGCAATTTGAAGTTATTGGATTCCGCTGAACAAAAATTTACCTTAATCAGCTGGAGTCAGTGCAGAGCAGCAGTGGAATTGCTTGGAGATTGCAGGTTTGAATCCCAGGTAAGATTTGAATGAAGTTGAAGCAGCAGTGACTCCAGAGGCCAGAAAAATTCACACAGTTCTGATAAGATTTCCGTCAAGAAGATTTTAGAACCGCCATAGTTACTGTGTCTACAGGTTCAACAGAGCAGCAAGTTTTAAAACATGCAGCCCTCGTGTAAATGGGCCGCATTTATAAAGCAGCTGCTACGGCTACACAAAGCACTTTACAATTAATGCCTCTTATTCACCCAGTCACACACGAACACCCTCTCACGCATACACACACACACACTCACATACACGCATACACACACACATGCACACGCTCACTCGGACACACACACACACACACACATACACGCGCACTCGCACACACACATGGCAAAAGGTAGCCACGCAAGGCACCAACCAGCTTGTCGGGATGGAATTCGTGTTCAGGTCTTTTGCTCAAGGACACTTTAACACTTTTTTTTTTTTTTTTTTTTTTGTCCAGAGGGCCCAGGTAACAAACCGGCAACTCTCTGATTTCCGGACGACTGCTCTACCGCCTGAATTAATGTTGCCAGAACCGCCTGCTCGCGATGGCCTTCCCAGAAACACCCTGTTGTTCTGACCGCCTGCTGATGTCACAGGCTGGCTTCTCATCCAGAATTCCGGACTGACCGCCACAATGAGTGACTGTGCTCCGAGCGGCAGGGTAATGAAGTGCGACGGGCCTAAAATGGAGCGGGCCTCGCTTGCGTTAAAAAAACCACGCTGACCACGAGTACTGCATTTAGGAGACCCCTTTGAGGTTTTGAGCTAATTATCTCAAAGGAAGTTAACAACGTTTGGATGGCATGCAGTTTCATGCGTGCTGCGTGCTGAATGTTAACGGGCCACTGTGAAGAATGAATTCTTTCTGAAGTTTAAAACCATAATATTATTGCATTATGGGTAGTATAATGGGTAATGAGCTGGTCTTGTAACCTAAAGGTCACAGGTTCGATTCCCAGGAAGGACACTGCTGTTGTACCCTTGGGCAAGGTACTTAACCTACATTGCGTCAGTGTATATCCAGCAGTGTAAATGCTGTGTAAAGGTTGTGTAAGTCGCTTTGGATTAGAGCACCTGCTAAATACCTGGAATGTAATGTGAATATTTTGAGCAGCAGATCTTTAATAGGGTCGGAGGGGAACCACTCAGGCATTGTGGGGGCAAAAACTCTTACATGAGTAGTATGCTTGCAAGATTGTGCTTCACTTCTGTGTTTGAGTGTGTGTGTATTTACCTGTGTGTGCTTGTGTGCATGTCTGTGTGTATTTTTGTGTGTGTGTTCACAGGTATGTGCTATAACAGGTAGAACTAATATCATGTGGGGATACAGACTTAGGTTAACCCCCCCTCCCCCCAAAAAAAAAAAAGAATTCTTACTTCACCAGGTGCACAATTAAATAATTTTACAGTAATGAGAACAGAATCCAGCTGGAGATATACATGTAGAGGTAATGAAAGGCTATCTTTTCCCTTCATAAAAAAGGTTGACGCCCAAGGTTTCCAGTGAAGCTGTTTATATGCCTATAAATAGTAGTTTGTGATTACACCGACAAGGCATGGCTGCCTCCTGTCTTGTTAATCTGCAGTGTCTTGGGTTTTGGTTACTAGAGGTGTGTGTGTGCGTGTGTTTGTGTGCGCACGACCGCACGTGTGTGTATTTGTGTGTGTGTGTGTGTGTGTGCGCGCGCGCGTGTGTGCGTGCGCGCGTGTGACCGTGACTCATTGTCGCCACAGAGTTAAGAGGCAAAGTTGCATCAGCAGTTTTGCTCGGGGCTAAAGTTGCTATGTTAATGGGTTTGAACTACGGGTCAGTGACACACTAAGGACGGCGCTGATTCCGCCAGTTCTACCCGCCTGTGAAGATCCTCATAAAATCAGCGTTGCATCCCAAAAGCTTAAAATAACAAGAACTTAACACGCATGCAAATTCAATATTGAAGATCGCCTTTATCCGAAAAATGATTGCTTTCCACTTCCACTTCCGGTTACCTATGAGTAATGATCAGATTACACCAGGGGGTATTTCATAAAAGTTGAAACCAAAACCATCCCAAATCTGGAACATGGACTGAAGTTAAAAGAGCTGTTCCGGGTTTTACTCGATACAGTTGCCCAGCTAGCTCCGTAATCCTGCTTTGGGAAACAGGGCCAACTCCAGTCCCGGAAGCAGGTGTCCGCTGGTTTACCGTGTGTTTCAGCAGGAGTGATTATTGTAAGTCACTGATTGGCTATAGAGTCCACACACCTTTTTTCCCAAGGCTTTAATTGGCTGCTGATTTAAAGGAAACCACAAAGTACCTGTAGACATTGTTGGCCCTGCAGTACTGTAGTTTGAAAGCCCTCGTTTTTTCATGTTTAAAACAACGATTGAAAAGGGGAAATACCATATACTGCAAATTGTGGTAAACTGAACAAATATTATTTAATTACGAGCATCTGCCCCCTGCTGGTCGAGCGATAAACGAAGTGTCTCATCTTGGGCGGGCTAGCTAGATCTCGGTTGCACATTTCCAAAATCATTTACTTCGATTTTAACGTGGCAACACTACACAAACTGTAAATTCAATAGTTGGTAGCTTTTCTTTTATCGTTAAATTGTTCTGCTTTTAATGCTACGCTGCTTAGCGAGTTAGCAGCAGTAGCATAGCAGTAGCCATTTTCGCAGTTAAAGGCCAGATCAGTTCAAATGCTGTTTATATTTTTTATATAGGGATGTATAAGAAGGTGAGTTTGCTCCGGTAAAAGAAAAATGAATGGAGCGGAGAGGGAGCGCGGTTGAGCACCAGGAGGACAGAGAGAACAACAGGTAGGCTAATGCTATCGATATGATGTTCGAAAAATAGTGACCCCACCTCCCATTTGTTTTCCGCAAAAATATTCACCCTGCGCTTAAAATGTTTTTAAAATAAAATTATCCTCATGTGTTATAATAATAATAATAATAATAATAATAATAATAAATAAAATGTAGCCGCAGTTAAACGGCAGTATAAACATAAATTTGTCTCACATTAAACTTATTATTGTGATACAAACACAAAAAAGTAGATCCTGTTAGTGGTGTTCTGATTTTGTCTGACAGTTCAAAACTCACTTGCCCGCATAGAGAAGGGCATCTTTGTTTTTGTTCTCTATGTCTCGCTGGTACAGTATAATATGGAACGGGCCTTCCAAGGCTACAGACTGGATTGCGCATTGCCGCAACATTCCGCCCTTTTCCTTGTAGCTATAATAGGTATTCACAGCCAACAAGGACTTCTCGGGGCATGTTCACAACCCAGAATAAATTCCACATCCTTGCCGAGAAAGATTAGTGATGACCTGGGTGCGCGCTGAATGTCGCCGAACGCGTCAAAGCTTCAAATTAATTCGGCGGATGTTGCCGGTGCGTCAAATTGTTATTCTCCGTGTAGAGCTTACAGAGGGCGGCTTTCTGCTTGGTATGCTATGTGTTCTAATTGCACAGGGGACTTGAATAGAATCAACGGGCTGTAAATCCTGGTCGCCTGGAACTAAATGGCAGGAGGGCGGCACGCGCGTAAGTCAGCGAGTTAAATCTGACGTGTCTCTTAACTTATTTGCGCAAAAGCACCTTTCACTGGGTCAAAATAAATAAATAAAAACAGAAAGAGGATTCAAGTTGCTTTGCAGTGAAGGTCAACGCCAAAAAAACAGAAATAATTAATGCCTCGAGCCACGTGTCCTGCTGTTCCTGGTATTGTTATTGCAAACATATGTGCCGGATTGTTTTTTGGTCAAATCCTGGAATCTGTGGAATCTTTGGTCTCCACTTCGCGTGCCATCTGCTGAATGTCCAGAATAAATCATTTGACTGCTGTTTTCAGCTCGAGAGGGCCATGACTGAGCTGTTTTATTCAACAAGCTTCATTTACCATATTATGACCACATACTGTTAATAAATATGAGAGGATTGTAATATTGCCTGCTCGTGTTTTTGTCTCAACACCTGCCACGTTCATGCCCGCCATGTTCTTGTGAAGCATTTACAGCAACTGTCGCTTTTTAACTGAGCTTTCTGAGTGCTTTTAAGAGGAACACCTGACGTGTCTAAACATAGTAATTTTAGTCAGGAAAATGGCAAGCATTGTTGGGCTGAGTGGCCTGTTCCCACCATTATGTTATGTTATGCTATGTTATATATAATATAGTAAAGAAAGACATTTACTCAATGCCATCTTCTAGACTTCCATCTCTTGTCCTTTAAAATTTGTTCTAAGGACATTCTATTGTGCAGCATTCAAAAGCACCTGCCATTCTCTAACATCCATGCAGTGTTTCTTGAATATACTGTAACATTCTGAAGAAGTGTTATCACAATGCTGAAACACCAGCCTTGTGGGAATATTGCTTGCCAGTTATGTGACCTCTGATGTATCCCTTAGAAAGTTAAAGTTCCGCTGCTGGCCTGTAGGGGGCAAGCACACACTTTTTAGGAGGACTGGCGCTTAAAAGCAGGAGGGGTGGTCTCCTGCACTAATCTGTGCTGTGTGGCTTTTTTTTTGGCTGGACCGCAACAGTGGGGCCAGCCCTACAAACGCGAATGTCTGTGAGTGAGTGAGTGAGTGAGTGACTGACTGAGTGATGAAGTTACACCATTGGTCGGCCTGATCACGTGTGTTAGGTCCAGCCATATACTAGGTTTTAACCTGGTCTTCTTCTACCAGTTTGGTCCGCGGTTTTAGCACCCTGAAAAGCGCACGGTTCTGTTGCTAGGCCCAGTCAGTAACCGATTCCACAGGGCGTGTTCCCCATAGATCACCTCGCTGGGGTTAGCCTGCAGTGGATGCCGTTCCATCTGGCGCTTCACAGAAGAGCAGAGCTGGGCAGAAGTGGGCTCATCTGGGCCAAATATTTAAATCTCCAATGTTTTCATTAGGGCAGTGTTGCATGTAGACAGGGTAAACCTGGCATACTTAATGTTTGTTGAAAGCGTTGTTTCCTAACGCATTCATTCCGTTGTGTGGGACCAGTTATCATTCAACTGTGCACCTGGAACTGAACATAACAGTCATCTGAACATTGCTGAAGTCATTAACGTTTTATTTTGAATAATATATGGGACACAGGAGGGAGATCATCTCGTTGGTCAGATTGATTATTTATTTTTTTTTTTTACTGGCCGCTTTCCTGAGGAACCTGCAATGTCAGACAGAATTTATAGGGCAGCACAGAGAGAACCCACGTCCGCCATTGGTCCCTGGTACCCCGTCACATGACTAACCTGTGTCACATGACTAATCGGTTACGCGGAGAGGGGGCCTGAGAATTTCAACGACAGAACACAAATCACTTCCCTGTTCCCCCAAATCTGACCCTTCACTGCGAGAGAGACTGGGTTTTTAAAGTGTAGTTTTTCCTTTAGACTCTCCTCTTTGGATATGTGTGCATTTTTATTGCTCAATGACAAAATCAGAAGGAACACTCACTTCCAACACAGATTCAGTTCTGTGTTGCTAGACAGTCTTCATGAACATAGTGTCAAAGTAAAAGGGGCATTTGAGCTGATTTTTTTGATATTAGTAGTTTATTAATCAGTCAATTTTCGATTATTCTATAATTTTCCCCAAAATATATTGCTTTAGATATGCAGTTGTTGCTTTCCTCTATTCTATTTAAATATTTCATCACAGTTTAGAGGAAAGTGTGAGTAAAAGCTTAAATCTTATTGCTAATTACAAAAAAATCAAAGCAATTCCACTAAGAAATTGCCAGATGCTGTATATTTTTAAGGCATTTCTTTAGGAAGGCCAAATACAACACTATCGACAGAATGACCGCAAAATAATTAGCTACTGCCGGGGTAATATCAAGGCAGTAAATTATTCAACTGTAGGCTACAGTGAAGAGTTGCTGAAGCTCATGAATATTTAATCTGGGAATCAGTCGGAAATCGTTCGCTCTCTCTCTCCGGATCGCCCGTCGTCTCCAGACCTTTTGAAGCAGCTTCCCTCCTATTCACACACTGACACACATCTCTTAAGTCCCTGACCTACATAAAAAAACTTCACCTACATTTTATGTTTCATAATGTCGCGTCTTTCCTCTGTGAAATGAGTTCTCTCATTTTCGCGGGCAATTTTGGCTCTCGGTTGTTTCTCTGCTGGTACGTGACGGGTTCATTTCCGTCGTAATTGCCGTTCGCAGAACATTGGTCCAACCTGCCAACGCTTCTCATCCAATTTTAGCGTTTCGTATTTGCCTTTAGCATCGGGCTGTGCTCGTGCTTTTTAGCATGACTCACGTAGCACTCGTCCGCGCAGATGTGCGACCCAGTGGAACTTTACTGTACTGATATCGTCATGTGATCCACATCCAGAAGCTTTTTTTTGTTTGGTACATTTCCATAACGCTCTCTGCTCCCAAACCGGGCGTCCTTGTCACACTGCAGTGAAAAGCTGTGCAGGGACTGTGCTGGCGTTTGAAGGATGTGTTGGTATAAACCTGCTTTCACCTGCGTTTAGGTTTTTATGCCTTTCTCCTTTTTTGATACCTAGTCTTCAATCTTTCAATTTTTTTTTTTTACAGTTTTTTAAAAATCACTTTTTCTTCTATTTGTACCTTCTAGCTATGTATACGCCTACATGTTTTTATGATATTAACTCACTCCTTTATAAATTGTCTGTAAAGCCCTTTGAATGCTTAAATAAATAAAAGCCTTGATGATTATCATCATTATTACAATCATGGTGACATGTTTAATACACAGTGCGCAGTCCCACTGAACTGAACTGTTGTACACAGCGAGCCGTATCTCCTGTGTGGATCTGCTGCTGGTTTTCTCATCTCTGTCAGATCTGATGTGCGGCATTAGGAGAGTCCAGCCCAGATCATGGGGGGTATCTCGCAAAACAGGATTACAGAGTTCGCAGGATCACCACACCGAGTAAAAACCCGGAACTGGCTCTTTTTACTTCAGTCCGTGTTCCAGATTTGGGAGGGTATCCGGGTTTTACTCAGCGCAGTTATCCAGTGAACTCTGTCATCCGCTTCATGAAGCAGGGCCCAGGTGTCGCTCAAGTCGGTCACCTCACGGATAACAGTGTTTTCCGCACGCTGTCTTTCCTCCCTCAGGCTGCGTGTCCCCTGTGTAGCGTATCACGGAGTGTAGTCTTTTTCTGACAGTCCCCACAGGACGGCTGCCACTGGGGTGTCTGTCTCAGCACCTGCTTAAGATGGAACATTATGTCCCCCTCGTCTGTTTCTTTTTATTTTTTTATTTTTTTTATTTTTAGGATCGTTAATTGTTTTTCTTGCGGCTCGTGTTGAGTCACTCAAGATGAGGCGTTGCGTGGCTGCGTGGGGATGCTGCTCGCGGGAGGAGGTGCTCCTCGCTGCCCTCGTTAGCTCCGCCCTGTTCAGGGAGCGCCGTGGCGACGGTCGTCAGGCTGCTGGCCGGTGCTCAGTGGGATGTCCGATGCTTGACGTTTGATCTGAAGTCGAGCAGGTTGGACAGGTGTGATCTACTCTCAAACGGCTTGTTTACGTATGATCTAACATGAGCAGGTGGAACAGGTGTGATCTACTCTCGAGCAGCTTGGTTATGTATGATCTAACATGAGCAGGTTGGAACAGGTGTGATCCTAGCTTCAGCAGGTTGGGTAGATAGGACTTGAACTCACGTAGACTGAACAAGTGCACATTTAGAACAGGTTACCCCTGTAACCACAGATCAGTATTTTGCACTTGTTTTTAACTAGGCCACACTGTACTTCAGAAACCCGCCGTAGTCACTGTATGAATCTAATGGTGGGAGGAAGCTTCAGGCTATACGTGTCAATGTTACCGGTAAATTTATAACACTTTCACAGAGTCGATGTTGGGTTGAATTGCTTCCCCTCAGATTGTACAGGCTGTCAAAGTGGCCCGAGTCATGATGGGTAGTGGTGATGTCACAGTTGCGCCTGCGGGGTGGTGATGATGTCACAGGGCTGTAGCCAGGGAGTAGCAGTACTGTCACAGATCTGCGATTGGGGAGTAGTGATGAGGTCAGAGTTGTTGTTGCTGAGGTGTGTTGATGTCACGGAGCTGTTGCTGGACTGTGTTGATGATGTCACAGAGCTGTAGCTAGAAAATAGTGATGAGGCCACAGAGCTGTAGCTAGGGCGTAGTGATGAGGTCACAGAGCTGTAGCTAGGGCATAGTGATGAGGTCACAGAGGTGTGACTGTGCTGCGGTGATGTTCTTGTACAGCTCCACCAGACTAACCTCCACTTTGTCTGTGCAAGTTTGCCCTCGATTGTTATATTAAACACTTTTACAGTTACTGTACAAAAGCCAAAATGTTTCTAGTCTTTTCTCACTTGGCATCATGCCAAAAGACTCAGTTTACATCAGAAGGGGAACGATGGATTGAACAGAGGAACCGCAAGTTGGTCCGAGTTAATCCTTTCATGGCTGCGTGTTTGGATGTGGAGCTTGTGGAAGTAAAACCACAAGCCACTCTCCTGCAGGAAGTGGGGGGGGGTATCCCTGCACTGAACAAAGTGTGCTGCACATCTAAATTATTTATCTCCACGCTCCGCGAGCCTGGGAAGTAAAGTGCACCAGGGACCGATGCAGCGTGGAGCCATTTATCAGCTCAGCCCGCTGCAGTGTGTGTGCGCGCAGAGCCCGGAGCCAGAGGCCCAGAGCTCCATAAAACACGCATCCATGAGCGCTTTTGTTTCGCACAACTATTCTGTGATGCAGGAGGGGGGAAGGCTGGGACGTTAAAAAAAAAAAAAAAAAAACAGTCAAAATGGCCGCACGGCAAAAAAAAAAAAAAAAACCTTTTGAAGTCCTTTTGCATCCTGTCAAAAAATTTAAAGTGAAGAAGCTGGAGACAAGTGTGGGGGGGGGGGGGATGTTTAAGTCGGTTTTTAACTGAAGTGTGTAAAAGCCACGAGGGGGCCTGGATTAGACGGGGCTTACCATAAATTCAGTTTCCGTTGCTTAGCGATGTGAGAGATGAGGGAAGGGGGGGGGGGGGCAGGGCAGGTCGCCCTACGGTCATGGCTGCCTCTGTACTGATCAAACTGTGCAGCGTTTTAACAGTTTCGGTTAGTGCATTTTCCACATGTTCATCCATCCATCCATTGTCTATACCCGCTTAGCCTGGGCAGGGTCCATCCATTGTCTATACCCGCTTATCCTGAGCAGGGTTCATCCATTATATATACCCGTTTATCCTGGGCAGGGTCCATCCATTATCTATACCCGCTTATCCTGGGCAGGGTCCATCCATTATCTATACCTGCTTATCCTGGACAGGGTCACGGGGAGTGCTGGAGCGTATCCCAGCGTGCATTGGGCGAGAGGCAGGAATACACCCTGGACAGGTCACCAATGTATTTTCCACTTGTTCCATTGTTGGAATTGTTTCTCTCTCTCTCACCGGAGGCATGTTCCCTACTAAGTGATCGATAATTTTCCTCTAACTCTTGCAGTGGAAAACTTCCTCTGACATGTCCTGAAGCTCCAAAATGAGACCTGCCAACGCTGGATGACCCCCAAGAGCTTATCGCTAAATTAGGGGTGCACAATGAGGGCTGATCTGTTTTTGGGGACGTAATCGTTTAGTTAATCCAGTCGTTTTCTTTTGATCTGCCAGGGGCTGAGCTACTGTACACAGTAGAGCTTTCGTGTATGTCTTCAGTACGGCTGCATGATGTAGGCTATTGAATCACAGTTTTATTTTTAAGTGTAATCAGAATGACTGCGGCCTTGGGGGTGTTCAAGTGAGCTTTATTATTTTATTTAAAATGTAATGTAATATTAACCTCTGTGCCCGCTGGGAGTTTTTACCTTGTGTGTTTGCTGTTTGGGAGTTCAGGTTTTTTTCCTCTGTCTCTTGCCCTTTTTCTGCAAATCTGTAAAGCATCTTTGTGACTGTTTTCTGTAAAAAGCGCTATACAAATAAAATTGATTTTATTTGATCTTTTTTTGTTAATCATACATGACGAGGTTGTAAACAACCAAACATCAGAGGCCATGTGAAATGCTTCCAGGGAAAAAAACATCACTGATATCTATTCGGTGCTGATAAGGCAGCCAATCAGCA
This sequence comes from Anguilla japonica, assembly GCA_025169545.1. Lineage (NCBI taxonomy): Eukaryota > Metazoa > Chordata > Actinopteri > Anguilliformes > Anguillidae > Anguilla > Anguilla japonica. The sequence continues at coordinate 2,821,111 of CM045886.1, forward strand.
GCAGGGCCTTGCAACTTCCATGTGATTGGAAAAAAACAGATCACATGGAAGCTGTACGGCCTTGCTGCGATTGGCTGTCTTATCAACACCCTGTGGATATCAGTGATTACGTTTTTTCCTGGAAACGTTTCGCATGACCTCAGACGTTTGGTTGTTTACCGCCACATCAGGTGCGATTAAATTAACGAAATGGCGAAAGATCAGCTATGTACCCCGAGGCGGCAGTAACTCTTAACAAAAAAAAGTGTGATTCAGTGTATCGTGCAGCCCTGATCCTTGGTAAATGTTTTACTGTGGCCTGATACAGTGCTGCTTTCACAGCTGTTTATAAAAGCCAGCGTACAGCACCAGTAGGGTACCAGCACTGGGTCTTTCAATGCATAAACCAGGGACACTGCAATCTGGCCCTCAAGGCCTGCAGTGCTGCTGGTTTCCTTTTCTGCATGATAGTTAATTGATTGATTAATGCCACTGATTGGCTAGAGAGGGTGTGAGATCACAAATACGTGATTAGAACGTTCTTAACTGAACATTCTAATGGTGATGTCGCAATCGCTACTGGTGATGGGAAAGCCGTGGAGTTCTAGAACACCGGCTTAGAGTTGAGGGAAAAAAACATTCCAAAAAACCTTTCTCTTCAAAGGGTCAACTCAAGCTTGGTGTCCCGGGATTAAACCGGTCCCTGATTAGAGGGCAGGAATGGAAAACAAGCAGTACTACCGGCCCCCGAGGGCCAGATTTGAGTTTCCTTGGCATGAACCTTCAGTGAGGAATGGGATTGTGTATCTTTTTTTCCCCCTTTGAATAATGAAGAACCGCAGGAAAAAGAAAAAGACATGAATTGTGAGTCAGGGACTTCCTGACAGAACCATCGTGCACAAAGAGGATTTGCAATCACAGAATAATTTGTTGTCATGTTAAGTAGAGTAGTGGCTTCGCGCAGGACGGCTTTGGACAGAACAGACCCCAAAAGAAGACTGAGCATTTAGCTGTGTTTATATGGCTCTTCCAGCACAGTGCTGAGGAAGTGTTCTGTGGAAGATACTGTGCAAAAAAATAAAAGGACCAAGTGCAAGTTTGGAACATTTCCTACGGTAGACTATTCAAATTCACAGCCCAATTCTCTGCATTTAAATAAACTGTCAGTGTGCTAAATCACCTCTGACACGGTTCATCTGAGTCCATCAGGGACCCCTGTATACGTTGTTAGAGTTAAAGCTACTCTGCGAGCAGGTTTTACACCGAGTGGTTTCCTGTGTGGATGGAGTGTAGAGGACTGGAGATCCCAGAGCTGGCTTGAGAGCCAGAAATCGGGCGTTCCTCTTTCATGTGGACGCTGAAACACTTTTTTTTTTTTTTTCCTCTGTCGTACGCTTTCTTCTCAATTTCTACCTATACAGTATAAATGAGGGGGAATTTGCTATGTGGGGAACAACAGGGGCAGAATTCAGAGTCGCTTTGAAATCCCCCATTATCCGTGACCCAGGGCTGCGTATGTGCTGTAAGTGTCTCTCAAAAGGTCTGGCTGTTGAGCTCCACAAAAATATAATAATATTCGCATTGCACTTGGAATCAGTAAATTAAAATTTGGATGGAGGATGCAAAACCCCATAAAAGTGCTGGTTTGTCTGGATGACGTTGCTAAATTATATCCTTAGAGAATTTCTCTGCTTATTTAATGTGTATCCTGCCACAGATGGTAAGTTCAGTTGCTCTGCTATTGTATTAAGTCTTTTTTTTTTTTTTTAAACACCGTTCCTGTTTTTGTAAGCAGGCATGCAACCGGAAATGTATAACTGCCCAGCAGTTTACGGGTTGATTATTGAATGGAATACATAATCCTCAATTATGTTTCCTAAACTGGGGTCTTTGATAAAGAGAACCCAGCGTGTTTTTGTTCTGTGTTTGTTGTTGATCAGCGATTGGGGAAATTAATCAGCATGAGCTTCCAGAGAGGCTCAAACATTGCTGTAAGTGCCTGGGAAATTGGCCCATCAATACACATCACATTTAGCCCAGAGACATGTATTAATCAGTGTAGCATTTAATTTGTATTTCCACTTTCATTGCTCATAGTTTTTTTTTTTGCGCTAGCAAAAGACATTTTGTCCTTTTTTTTTTTAGCCCTTTCTAATCCCAAGCAAAATGCACAATTCCTGAGGTGGGGGCTGTCTTCTCTCTGGACCAATCTTCTCTCCACAGGGATTAGGGACACCGTGATGAATGAAGTGCGGTTTTTTTTTGGGATGAGACTTTAAACGTAGGTCCTGGCTCACTGCCGTCATGAAAGATTCCAGGTCTCCTGGGATGGGTGCTTGTCCCATGCACATAACCTTCCTACAGGTGTCCCCCATGGCTCTGCACTCGGCCCCCTCCTGGTTTCCGTTTACATGCCAACCCATTCCAACTGTTTTGATCCAGGGACCACCAGCCAGGCTCAAAGTAATACCGGCGACCCCTGTCATAAGTTAAAAGGTGGGGTGGGGGGGTGTGTAATTATGATTATGTAGGGATGGGTGGCCCAAAATCCCCCCAAGGGTCTGCAGACTCACTTTCTGAAAACAAAGGTAAGGGTTTCCAGAACCTGCACAAGGGCCTCTGTGTTTTTATTGAATTTCTGGATGGTCTTGGCAATAAGAAAGATGGTTCCTGAGTAAAAACCCATCTCTACAGAGCACCTGGCGTAGAAATACAAGTTAACCGAGAAGCCGCCAGCTTCTCTTAGCAGCTTTCAGCTGGAGGCCGTCGCCCCGTTTTAAAAGGGCTACCTTTCGCATTCTGTGTCCTCGCCGCAGTGCACCGCAGTGGGGTCCTGTCGGCTTGCACTGTTTCTGCTCTGTTCAAACCCCTGAAGATTAGCGGAGGCATTAGCGATCTGTCGGTTTTTATCGGTTTAATGGTATCTGTCGTGGGGTCGCACACGTTCCATTAGGGTGGTCTGTCGCGGCGTCCCTCAGCGGCGTTGGGTATCTGTGGGAATTGTTTTCCTCACTTTCCTTCTACAGATCCCGTCCAAGAGCTTTTCCCCCCTCCGAACGAGGGTGGCCGATATCCCAGCATGCACTGCTCTCTTACCACCATTGACGTCTCTGCGCATTAAAGTCGCGGTGGCCCGTGCAATGAAGATGTCGCCACTTTCCAGTTAAGTTGCACTGGGTGCGGTTCTGGTCTGCAAATTTCCGTGTGTGTGTGTGTGTGTGTGTGTGTGTGCTGCGCACGTTCAATTTAGATTGGTTGCATATTGACACACGTGTCCGTCCGGTGTCACTTTAGAGAGAGAGAATGTGTCCTTCTTTCAGAGTTGTTTTGTTGTTCTCTGCTAAGATAACACCAGGGTTTTGTGGCGGTGTTTGTGGTCTGGAACGGACTGAAACGCAATAAAGCTCCACTCTGGTGCAATAATGAACGCCGTGTTCTTTGCGAGATCTTGCAACCGGCAATTTAGCTGGTGGCAGGGGACACGCTCAGAATGCAGATATCGGGCCTCCCGGACGTGGCAGCGCTGTTAAGGTATTTGCTCAGAATGCCTTGGGGCTCTGCTTCAGCTGTGTTCACCTATTATACTGAACATTTTTGGTTTAAAAAATGCACATTTTTCTGTTTCAGCAGAGATGCAGGCCTCCTCCTCTTGATAAGACTACGGGAAGACGTGATTTATAACGAGCATCTCGTATTGCATGTAGTTATTTCTGATTCTGGGTTTGTGGCTCGGTCAGCACACAGGCTTGTTGATTTCGCGTGAAGGTCACGTATGACCCGGGACATTCTCACGTAGGGACAGGGAATCAGGTCAGCTGTCCCGCCCACTCCACGGTCCCTCCCCAACCCTCCCACACATCCTTAACGATTGGACTGACTACAGAGAATAATGCAGCTTTGAGCCTGCATTTCAGCACACTGTGTCTGAAGGTCACGCACATGTAAGGAGATTACTTCGTAAGAAAAGAGCTACAGTATATAGGGGATGGTTCTGTGCCCCATTTGAATTTAGCTATCCTTACAAATAGCCAGCACCTTGCACATGGAGCCATACCATTGACATCCTTATGAGCTAGTAGAACCTTGCCAATTCTAAATTATACAGGCAACCAGAGAGACCCAAGTACCAGACTGATATGTTTGCACTTATTTCTTCCATATTTCAATGAAAAACTTATCGAATGGCTGTAGGACAGTCCTCTTCATCACAACTGTTTGCTCTGCCTGCTGAGAATCACTGATTCAGCTCGGGTTGTTTTGCTTGTTATTTTGACCTACTTCCGTCCGTATCCGGGTGTATTTTTGTCGGGCTAATGCAATGGTGATGCCCTAATGAATGCGGCGGAAAAGCACTCTGCACAGAGCTCACTGATGCGATTTAAAAAAAAAAAAAAAAAAACATTTTCTTTCCTGGCAATGGGGGTGTGTGAATTATTCTCCAATGGCCATCGTGTAACGGGTACACACCAGTGTGCGTCCCCCCCGCCTATCCCCCGCCCCCCCCGCCTTCCTGCATTAACCGGGCGTGAGCGGCGCTTGAGGAGGGGGGTGCGGGGCCTCAGCGGTACCGGCTAATGAGGGCAGAGTTCTCCTCCTGACGGACACTCATTACTGCCATTAGCGAGCAGGGCTGCCCCTGCGCTGTTATTTTCAGGTCAGTTTATCACTCAAACTCCCCCCAGCTGGGAGTGAACTCGTCTCGGGTCAGTGCTACAGGGCTGGGCTGCATGGCTAATGTGGGGAGGCCTGCTCCACACAGCCCTAACTCCAGCCCCTGGTGCTTGGGCTAATCTACACAGATCTTAGTCCAGGCCCTGGTGCTTGGGCTACTCCACACAGCCCTAACTCCAGCCCCTGGTGCTTGGGCTACTCTACACAGCTCTTACTCCAGGCCCTGGTGCTTGGGCTAGTCTACACAGCTCTTACTCCAGGCCCTGGTGCTTGGGCTACTCCACACAGCTCTTACTCCAGGCCCTGGTGCTTGGGCTACTCCACACAGCTCTTACTCCAGGCCCTGGTGCTTGGGCTACTCCACACAGCTCTTACTCCAGGCCCTGGTGCTTGGGCTACTCCACACAGCTCTTACTCCAGGCCCTGGTGCTTGGGCTACTCCACACAGCTCTTACTCCAGGCCCTGGTGCTTTCATCACTGGCCCATTCCCGTCTCTCTCTCTCCCCCTCTCTGCCGGTCTCCATACCCATGCCACTCAACCCCCTGCAGCTATCCCAGAATGCAGCTGCACGACTTGTTTACCGCCTTCCCGAAAAGTGTTTTCATGTCACAACCCTCTCTTCTCTTTTCAGTGCCGGTAACTGCCTGCATTAAGTTTAAACCTACTGGGCAGTTAATTGAACAGCTTTACCATATTTCCAGTCAGTTTTACATTTTAGCACAGATCTTGATTTATGTCTAAAAGATAAACCAAGGCTTCTCGTTTCATGAAGCCTGTGCCTGCCTGAGTCTGCAGTCAGTGTCTGCAGATTTTCATACTGGAACCAATCCTCCCTCTGCCAGCTTTTAGCTCACCCAATCACAGTGGCTCATTCTGCTCACCCAATCACAGTGTCTCATTCTGCTCACCTAGTCACAGTTTCTTCAGCTCACCCAATCACAATGGCTCATTCTGCTCACCTAGTCACAGTGGCTCATTCTGCTCACCCAATCACAGTGGCTTAAGGTCATTTAATCTCAATGGATTCGGCTGATCCAATCACATTGGTTTCCGTTTTCAGCTAACCCAATCACCGTGGTTTTCAGTTTTCCAGCTCGGCCAATCGCAGTGGAATTCTCAGTTTCAGGTTCATCACGGCGTGCTTCCCTATATCCTATCCCGCACTGTGCCGCTGTGCTGGGCGGTGCTGTAAATCAAAATGAGGAGAGCCCAGCATGGCCTCGCTGAAGCCCCATGTGCTGGTGCTCATTAGCCCTTCGGCTAGCGTACGCTGCTCTGAACAGCAACTCTACGGGCGTGAAGTCAGGCCTGGACCCTGTGCTTAACAATCTGGCACAAGCTTCCTCCAGCTAAATACAATTTTTTTTTTTTTTACAAATCAGAGTCAAAACCATGCAGAATGTTGGGTGATGAGTCTTCTGAAGTAGGTACTTGTGTTGTGAAAATGTTAGGAAATGTGCACGATTTTACAGAACAGGTTCATTGTAACTGATTTTGAAGTTATTGGTGCATAGGTTTGTGACAGTGCCATGACATTGGTCACAGGCTGTAATGAGCTGTCACGGTTGGTTATAACAGGGGTTATGTAATGTTTATGTCAGTGTTATGTAGGTTTTATGTCTTATTTTATTCTTTTTTTTTTTTTGCTTCCATCTATGCCAAACAACCTATGCTTTTTTTTTTAAAGAGCTGCAAATGTGTCCCTGTGTCTACGTTTGGTTGTCTTTACCCAGAATGCATTACTCTGTTTCCTGTTAGTTTGTCTTTGGTTTTTTGGGTTTTTCTGGGCTAGTACCTGCTGAATCACTGCTAAACCTGTGTACGGTACCATAGAGTGCAGTGGAGAAAAGTGACTGTAGCTTCCTGTTGCTGTTTCCCTGAACATTTATTCATTTATATCCTCAGCCATTTATGTGCCATCTTTGCTATTCTGTGTGTGTGTGTGAGAGAGAGATTTCTTTTTTAATAAACAAGAATAGTGAACAGTTTCTTCTTTTTTTTTTAAACTGAATTGATCCATTCCCCCCCCCCTCCCCTCCCCCCCCGCATTTGGGGACTCAAAATGCAGCATAATCCTGACAACAACAAAGAAGTTTTAATAAATGCATGGCCTCGCCTTGAGCTCAGAGCTCAGTCTCTAAAGGGATCGTTTGAGTCGCCTTTTCTTCACTTTTCCATTAGCAGCACATTAGCAGCCCGTCCTCCACGCACGTGGGAGGCAGAATTGATTTGTGTTTATAAAAAAAAAAAAAACATTTCTCAAGAAAACATTGACAAAGGTGAATTTCCCGACCAATGGCGTCTGTGTAAGCCGTGAGCTGCAGCCCTACGTGTCGCAGAGCGTTTTTCTTTCTCCTCTTTCCAAGCGCTGCGTTTGTCATATTTGACGGACAGCTCTCTCAAGGCGTCTCTGCGCAGAAAGGCACTCATTCGTCTTTCTGTTGTGCTCCCTCGAAATTTGCGAGGGGGCTGTTGTGGGGGCGTGATGACACCAAGAAATGCTCTTTTTTTTTTTCCCCTGAGTTGTGAACTTGAGTTGAGCTGAACGACGTGCAGTACTCCTGTCACATTCAGAACAGATCAAATGGGGTTTCGCTTTTTATACGTTTGTTTTTTCATGACTTTCCCTCCTTATTCTCCCAGTGTAGAATGCTCAGTTTTGTTCTCCAACCAGACACGTTTACATTACAGGCATTTAGCAGGCGGTCTTGTCCAGGGCGGACTTATGCAGCTTTCATTCTTTCACATGCTATCAATTTAAATGGCAGTTTAATTTCAGTGCCTTGGCTCAAGGCTACAACGGCAGTGCCCCACCGGGGAATCAAACCTGCAACCTTCCGATTGCATTCCAGGACCACTCGTTGCTGCAGCCTCCATTATCACACCCTCTCCTCCGAAACCTTCCGCGGGGGTCTTTACGCATCGCAGTCCTCAGGCTGAGCTCGCCCGCACAGCAGATTGCTGGCACGCGATTGACAAGCAGGGCGGCGCTAGGGAGCTGAATCCATCCGTCCCTGAGTAATGCTACTGCGGTTACGCGTTGCTCTGCTCTGGGCGGTGTTTGATACCAGACCGCGGTACCCGCTCACCAATTTAACCTGCACCTTAGCAGGATGGACCTCCCGTTAGCCTCTTTTTTTCTTATATTTCAAAACTTGCTTTAATCCTTTGAAGAGCAGGTTTCTCGGGATTTTTTTTTTTTGTTGTCAAAATTCTAAGTCAGTGTTCTAGAACTCCACTGCTTTCAACTACCAGCAGTGATTGTGACATCAGCATTAGAATGTTCATAACTGAATGTGGTGTGGGGATGGCTGGTTTAAGCAGCCACACCTGCCCTGGGTCAAGCTAATTAGACCTGGCCAATTGGATAATTGGTTAAGAATGAGATAATTGGCCAGGCTAATTGGGCCCAGGAACAGGAGTGGCTGCACCTGTGCGTAGTGAGGTAATCACTGCGCACAGGTTAAATCTGCCATCCCCACCCACACCAGTGAGAGCCTCAGTCATGACTGTTTTACATCTGCTCATGTGGCTGTACCATCTTGCCACCCTTGTAAATAAATCTGGACTGCTTGAACATCATCTCCCTGTGTCTCTGTGCTGGAGGGCCCCTTGGAAAGCCACTTCGGTGGCCTGTGGCAGGCGTGTTTGCCACACTGAACATTCTAATCACACATTTGTGACCTCACACCTTAAAGGCTTAAGTGACTGTTCTCAAACCTCAGGGTGTGCTCACAAAGTGCCTGTCTTGTCATGTTCGGTGAGAATAGATGTTCACTGTGGCCCTTTGTAACGACTTTGAGCTTCTGCGGCGGAGGGGGGGGGGGAGTTAGATGAGATGTGACACACCTTACAAAGCCTGAAAAGCGTGCAGCAGCCTTTTCATTTGGCTGCTTCTTCCATCAGTAAACGTTCTCTTTCAGAGAATACCACTCCTGTCTCTTCTCGTTAGCTGGCGAGAGAGCCTGTTCCTTCCCAAGGTGACTGCTCTCTCCTCAAATCTCTGCAAACAAACAAACAGACAGACAATTGAGTGTGAAGCACTCAAACATTTGTCCTGTTTTAATTGAGCAAATTGCAAATGAAAGCTCATAAATTCTCGGTCTCTAATGAGGATGTGCGGTAGTGCATCTGCCTCTGTCCGCATCTCACACACACGCAGCACTGCATCTTCTTCTGAGCTGATGCTTTGCAGATATTTCGTTGCACAGTACAAGGCACTGTTCAGATATCACCCCATTCTTTCCCTCATTCTTTGGATTTCCTGTTGAGATAATGCTACAGGCGTGTCTGTAAAAAAAAAATATAGCTGTGTGTCTACTGGTGCTTTTGTTTAAGATACGGTTTCTAGGTTAATATTACACCAATTGATTATAAACGGGACTTCAAAGGCTTCTTGGTGGCTCTGCGTTTTTGTATTTATCTGAGACCGGCGTGGATATTCTGAACACTCTGTACTCTGCTCAGGTTGTCTGTGTGGTTGCAATGTTGTGGAACATTTCTAATAAAGAGGTTGGTGATGTGAGGCATTGTACACACATTCTTGCACACAAACACTTAATATCGGTGGAAAATGTTCTAACTACTGAGGTTTATTCCCAAAATTGATTTTTTTTAAAAAAGAAATCTAATAAATTTTCAAGAAACCCAGGATGGGCCAAGTGGGTACGTACACTATTTTTCCCAGTAAATCCAAATCTGCTGACTTTTTAAGGCTGGCCTGAAGCAGGTATGAGGAAGGTCGATATTCCTGCATGATTTTTGGCTTTAAAAAGTGAAGGAAGCGTTTTATTTGTGATTATTTCAGGAGAAGGGACATTGTGTTTCTCCTCCTCCGCCGAGCGCACGTTGTGTTCAGTTTGAAGGCTTCGCTCGACGGTGGGAGACGTTCTCCGCCTGTGCGGTTTGGGCGTGGGAGCAGAGCGGCGGCGGGGACGACTCCTGTGATTTGCTTTCTCGGGCGTTTCTTTTCGAAGTCGAGTCTCCCGGGCGTCACGGCGTGCGACTGTGACGCGAGCGCCGGCGTCGGTGACGGGCGCGTCCCGTGTCTCGCCGGCGACTCTCGTTTGGGGAAACTTCACGGGGGCCGGGTGGCGGGGTGCGAGAGGGTGAGTCTCGCTCGGCCCGAGGGCGCCGATGAGGAAGATTAGCGGCCGCCGGCCCCGACGCCGTGCGTTTCCCGCCACTGGCCGAGCCGCGAGGGGCTCAGGGGACTGCGGTGTTTCCTCAGCGTCTCATTGGTCAGTTACTGCAGCCGATTACCCCAACACTCCGGGTTTATTGGGTCTGAATTACTTGGTGATCTTCAGGTGAAAACGAAAAGGAGCAGGACCCCCCCCCCATCCCCCACGTTGAGTGCCCCCGGGGCCTAATGCATTAAATGAACAGAGCACGGGCAGGGACGGTGCAATCAAAACAAAAACACAAAAACCCCACAAGTGGCTCTGTCCAGCGGGGCCGGCGCATCTCCAGGGGTGAGGGTGGGTGGAGGGGGGGCTCTGTGGTGCTCATTGGTCAGCTCTTGTCCAATGGGGTGAGGCGGATCTGCTGCGTCTTAGCAACAGGCTGTTTCCGGGGCTGCTTCCATTGTGCCTCCCACGCGGTGTGTGGCGAACGGGCGGAAAAAAAAAGCGTCTGCTCCAGTATTCCGCCGTCGCTTAGCAACGGCGTAGACATTTACCGCGGGAGAGCCAGATGCCCTGCTCCGTATTCTTAACGTCAGAAGTTCTGCTGTCCGGTTCCGTTGACGCTGAAACATTCCTGATCTGATGCATCTTCTGAATATTCGTACAGGGGCGTGCGTGCGACCAAATGCAGCACCGCTTCGGTTCATCTCGGGGAGGCCCGGGACTTTCAGCGAACTGCCCATCGTCATGACAACTGGAAGATGGATGGAAATTGTTTGGAGTTGACCATCTGTGTAGTCTATAATGTCTTGGCTGCCCTACGTGCTGATTGACCGTTTGGATATTTAAGCCCGGGAGTTTAAGCCCTTATCGATGGTCTCCCATCTGAGTCACCGCTTTCCTGGCACTGCGAAGTTCTCCATTGTTATTGTTATTCCCCTTTTGGTTCCTGGCAGAAGGAACTTAAAGGAAAATAAAAACATGAGATCGTTTTTCTGACCGGCGTTTTGTGTTTCGCACCGCCGGCCTTCGGGCGAACAAGGGGGCCTATCTCCCCTGATTCTGCGTGCGCCGTGCGTTTGAGCTGTGACACAGACTGGCGCTTTTATTCAAATCCCAACCGCCATGTCCCCCAGGGTGGCACCAGAGGTAGAAACGCACAGCGCCGATCCGTTTGTCTGAGAGTTACTGTAAGAGCGTCTGTTTCTGTCGCCTGATCGATCAGGCCAGAGACGCGTGTGTGATGTTTCCAGATTTGAATTATCGGGTGAGAGAGGATGTAACAGAGACAGGCCGCTCTCACGCATTGTCTCTCTTCACGTCAGGCTTCTCTAGGTGGTGGAAAATCCGACACCAAGAAGGACATCCCTTACACATCTCTACACACATCTCTCACTACACGTGGCTGAGGAAAAAGACTGTGGGTTGATTTTTCACATGAAATCTCACTTTTTTTTTTAGAAACTTTCTGACAACGTCTAGTAACGTTATGTCTAACTTCCTCTAGTGCAGTTCTCTTTAGCTGTTCTTGCTAGTGCGGTTCTCTAATACAGTTCTCTCCATTTTCACATACACTGCAACACTTGCATTGAAAGTATTTCCTGCTATTGGTAGTATATTTTAATATATTGCCTTGTCCTCCATCTCTGTAAGAGTGCGTTGGTGAGTATATTGCAGCGTGTTCCGTCTCTGTACGGGGTGTTGATGAATATATTGCCATGTCCTGTACGGGGTGTTGATGAATATATTGCCATGTGTTCCCTCATCATTAGGGTTATGGAGGATATACTGCAGTGTATTCCCTCTCTGTAATTGCTGATGGTGACTAATAGTGAATATTGGTGAATAATAGTGAATATAATAAATATTGGTGAATATTATTCACTATTATTCACCAATATTCACTATTGGTGAATAATAATAAATATTGGTGAATAGTAGTGAATATTGGTGAGTAATAGTGAGTAATAGTGAATATTGGTGAGTAATAGTGAGTAATAGTGAATATTGGTGAATATTGGTGTGGCTGCCGTGCTGCTTGAGCAGCCTCGTGTCGGGACGAGCGGCTGACCGTTCGGAAGGCCGTGGCACGCGGTGTGCGGCACGTGTCCCTCCCTCTCGCCCACGTGCCGAGTCACCAGCGTTAAGGACAGGAGAAAAGGGTGAAGGGACAGCAATCAGCGTTCAGCGTGGCTGTGTGTGTGTGTGTGTGTGTGTGTGTGTGTGTGTAGCCATCATAGCCAAAAAGAATGATGAGAAACAACCGGGAAATATAACAGACAAAACACAGACACTGACAAAAAAAACATGGGCAAAAAGAGTTTGTCGAAAAAACAAACTGAAAGAAAAGGTTTTTTGAGATGAAAAAAAAATGTGATTTTGATTGCTGATGACCCATAGACCTTTCTGTTTTCTGTTTTTTTTATTTTTTTTTTTTTTTGTAAGGACAACATATTTCCTGTGCTTTCACCCCTAGGGCAGTGGAATCCAATGTGGTATTATACAGTGTTATTTATACAGTGTATACCCCTGTATAAATAAAGGAGTGATTATGGTGTGATCTAGATCTCCTCTGTATGTGTTCAGTGCCAGATTCGCCATGAGTATCTCACATTTAGTACTTTAGTGAGGCAGTGTCCGCTGGACTGGGAATTTTGTTATCCAGATTTAGCAACTGCTACTCACATCGCTCATATAGATGCTCTTCTGTCCTCTTCCAAGTTTCTCTGGATAAGAGCGTCTGTTAAATGAACGTAATGCAAGCTGATCTAATCTCATCAACGTTCCCGGGTGGAATCGGATGGCTCAAACAGGGCCGTGTTGTTCACCGTTCCTTCTGTAATCGTGATGAAAATACAATAAAATCAAATAAAATAAATAAATGAATGTGCGTGCGCCGGCCTCTGTCGTCTCCGAGACGTAGAGTTCCAGACCTGGCTGAAAATGGAGTCGTGGACAATCTGAAGTCTGTACAATACTGTGAAGGCCGGCTGATGTTCTGAGGGAACCAGGTAACCTCGCATGAACTGGCATGAGAAAAATACCGGTGTGGAGTGAATTTATCTATTAATATTAATGTCAATGCCATCAACAGTAAAATATGAAAAGTTTTTTAAAAAAATCATCAGGCAGGCCGGGGGGGGGGGGGGGGGGGGGGGGGGGGGGGGGGGGGGTTACCTGGATTTTCTTCATGGGGGTGGCCCGGGTGGGGGAGGAGGGGTGTCAGAGAGTCAGTAAGGGGGGTGCCTATCACCTACAGTTATAACAGCCAATGATAATGCACAATTTTAGGTGGAAAAATAGGGATGCCAATCATATTCCAGAGGTGTCCAGTGCCCCCCCCCCCCCCCGGCCACCCAATTGGACACCCCCCCCCCCCCCGCGCAGGCAGGGTTTACCCAAGATCATTGCATGGGTTCAGATTTATTTTTTCAATCAACCGCATCGTCCTGCAGCACCGGGCCATAAAAAATGTAATCGGGCTTCTCTCAAGATGGCCGCCGACTGAAACATGACTGATCACCCACCGCAGTCTGCTGAGCTGTCAGGCCTCGGTCAAAAATACCGGCAGACCCTCATAAAATTATCCTGAGTCATTCATTTATTTATATATTACAGTCATTTCTTTTCTGTTAAATCTGTAAATAAGGGTAGGCGACCCTGGACTTTGAGTTCCCCTGGTTTTTCCCCCGTCCAAACCTATAACTGCATAATGGTTTTCATTTTCGTAGAGTTAATGGTACTATCATTTGGATTAACTATTAGACTTAATGTATGCAGGTGACCGTGTGCTGGAGGTATTCAGTGGTTCTATACATTTAGACTCTTAATCCATTTAACTCTGGAGATCAAGCTTGGATGGAACACAAACCAGAAACATCACGGGCCAGTCCCGCACCAGGTTGCCTACGGCTACAATAAAGCATAAATATACTTTATATAAAGTATCAGAAAGACCGAAGACTCAGGGAATGAAACCATCTGGCAGTCTTTACAGTTCTGATCCTTCCCTGTATAACCGTAAGGCTGATTTACATTAGCTCTATAGATTAGACATGCATACCATTTCTCAGATTGGATTACAGAGAAACAGGTAACTATGAACATAAAATGAGGCTTTCGTTCAACCCAAATAATGCCACCCTTGGAATGTCATTTTCTTTCAAAGTGCAGTAAAAAAAAATATATTATTTGAGGAAATGTTTCAATTGTTTCAAATATTCCTCCCCCCCTCCAAGACTCCTACTTGTCTGAAATACTTTGCAGTACTGGTACAAACCTGTCAAAGCAACAAGGAAAAGCCACTGGTGCTGCCAGCTTTTCAGCGTAAAAGCAACACTAAGAGAACGATCTGGACTCTAATGGAGTACATTTGGTCCCTCGTCGACTCGTGAAATGTGTCAAGAGTTAATTTAACACAATGGGAATTTTTACGGCTTAGTCTAAATTTGAACACAAATCAGCCTGCCCTCCAGGGGGCGCTACAGAGGGTGGTGTAGGGAGGAAGTCTGAGTAGGAGGGTCTGCAGAGGGACTTTATTCATTGGTCCGCAGGTTCCCCCTTTCATTAGGAAAGGAAGGCGAGCATCCTGAGTAATTTTCCACCGCCCATATAACTTAATTGCATTTTTGCCGCGGACCCATCTTGTGAATTACATCATTTTCAGCCCATCTACTTGTTAGCACTTAGCACTGCTGGACATTTACTGGACACCAAATGGCTGATTTATCATAGCCCAACTAAAGCCAACGGGTGCTTTTAGAAGCTGGAGTGCTACCCCGTTTGCATTAAGAAACCTAATTTTGAAAATCACCCGCTATCAATTAAAATTTGGAAACCAAAAAAGCAGCTACACTGTTTTGCACAAGCTCCCAGCAAACTACTCAGTGTTAATTTAACTTGAGGTGAGTTTTGTCTGAGTCTATTACATTTAGGGCACACGTGTTCTATTAGTGCTAAAAATGCTTTTATCGGATTTCTTTTTTTACACCGAACATTTTAACGTGTATCGCGGGAGAAGACACGTACACAGCGAGCAGCTTTCTCAGCTTTATTATTTTGCTTTATTTCTGGTTTATAAATGGCAGTTATTTTTGCATGGTTTTTGATTGCTTATTCAGTCGTTTTAACATCACCATGAGAGGCTTCCCACGTCCTACAGAGACGGCGGTGGCGTCCGTGTGTTCCAACAGATGGTGTTTCCGTTCCTACCTCTCAGTATTACTCTGATACTGAATCATGTTGTTTTTTTTTTTTCCATCAGAGCAGAATTATTATTTACCGAAATGAGTAGTCCTGTTACTACACTCAGTCCAACCACATTGAGGGAATTTGTGCCTAAATCTGCATCTCAAAGATTACTTATGCTGTGGGTGCTCGAACATGCCAGTTGGCTCTAAATCCCCTCCATACCGTTCGCTGCTATTTTGGGGGGTCACCAATCCACTTTGACCTGGCGCCGCACTAAGCAGTGATCGCCGCTTTGCACACTTTCCCTCCGAATCGCGTCGCGTGCGTAATCTGCGTTTTAAGAGACCTTGTCATAAAAACCCCTCGCAGATTTGTTTGTTTTTAGAATTCCCTTTAAGCGGGTTTGATTACTCAGTAGTGGATGTTGCCCAATGGCCGTGCTCTCTTTGGGGAGGAGATCCCTTCCAGCTTCTCTCTGTAATTGGCTGGGGTCCTGCGAGATGGAGCGCAGTGATTGGACAGTGCGTCGGCTTTGATGCCGTGTGTAGCCCATCGCTGTGCGGGCCATTCAGACCTTCCGAAAGCAGACGCGTTGCGAATGGAAACTGGTCAATGAGGACCTCCGTTGATTGACGGGGCTCACACTCAGGACCGCCATCTCTGCTGTGGCTGTGACGTCCGCCTGTTACCTTGGGCCAGATCAATGTGGAGCTTCAACGTTGACATAATTGGACATCGACATGGAAACTATTAAAGCTTTTTTAAAATAAAAAAAATTTGAAATGGAAAATATAATCACTAAGTGCACTACACGTCATCATTTCCAGTGATGCGTCTGTGGCTCGGCGGTAGTTCATGTCATTGGTTTTGAAAACAAACACTTTCATTCAATTAAATGTTAAAGTTGTAGAACATGTGAGTATGTAACTATTTTCATCGCATTTGATGTTGGAAGTGTAGTGCTAAAGTATCGGTGGATTTTGTTCTCCATTTGCAGTTGTGGGTGAAATCTGCCATTAGTCCGAGTCTGGATCAATATGCACACAGATGGCCTGCTTGCATTTCATCCGCAGAATCGACGATCGCTGACCTACTTCTGCGGCTGGATTGATTCCCCTTTGAGTAATGAGGGCAGTGGTTTCTCAGCACAGACCTTTCACGGTCTCTGAACTGGTGCCAGAACAGAGTTGTGTGTGCAGCTGCACCCTTTCTGAGATGGGTTACTGGGTAGAGCTGTGGGCGTCGCCACACGCTTGCAGTAGAACACGCTGTGCGGAACACTGGCTGATCGTTCACCTCGTATCCATTGTTCTTCAGAACCTCCACAGTGCAACTGTATCCATCTGGGATTCTATATAACAGTGGTATCTATGGTGATGGTGTTGTCTAGTGGAATCGTGATTCTTTATTATGTTGAATGCAATTGATGGGGTAAATTCTAATATCAGTAATCTACATCCCACCCAAAATCGGTGTGTATAGGCATTTGTGTGTTTGTCAGGCTTGGTGTGGAAAAAAAAACGCTTTATGTAACATTTGATCCAGGCCACAGTGGGGAGAATTTAGTGCTGCTCTGGTACACAAAA
This sequence comes from Anguilla japonica, assembly GCA_025169545.1. Classification (NCBI taxonomy): domain Eukaryota; kingdom Metazoa; phylum Chordata; class Actinopteri; order Anguilliformes; family Anguillidae; genus Anguilla; species Anguilla japonica. The sequence continues at coordinate 2,837,665 of CM045886.1, forward strand.
ACACCAAAACCCAGAATCTTACGTTGCATTTTGTTTAGATACGGCTTCTCAGCAAAAAAAGTACCTTCTGTTTAGTGAGGGTTTGCATCAGGGTGTTAACAGATGGTGTCAGCACACAGGGTTTTTTTCTTTTTCTTTTGAAAATAGATTCCTGTGTGAGCTAACACTTTGATAACAATCAGAGGGAAATCTATTAGCCTTTTCGCTGTAGTTCCTCATAAACAAAACGAGCAACGGCGAACTTAACAATACCCGAGGAAGGAAAAGAACAGTCGACACCAGAGGAACAGACGCCACGGCAACACCACGCTTTCTCACGTCGGCTTTTTTTTTCTCTGATGGGACTTTTCAGTGGCGTTTGGAAGTGGGAGCTTGCAGCGCATCCTGGCGACGTCGTGGGGCCCTTATTCCTCTGAGAACATTTACAGCGAAAGCTATGAAAGCGGGTCTGATTGGATTTTGGACCGGGCCTGGAGGGCAGTCTGTGGTTAGAGAGCCAACGGGTGTGTGTGGTTTTGTCTTGTTGATATTTTCCGTCTTTCCTAGTGAACTGAACACAGTTAATTAAAGTAAAGGAAAGTGATACTGAGTGTGCGCCGTTTTAGCACGCATCAGTGCATGGGACACCACCTTTGGGGAACCGCCCACCTGCGGGAACCCCCCCCTCCCCCACACACACGCACACACACACACACACACACACCTGTTTCGATCACCTGGTTCTGCGGCTTCCTCTTCAGCGAAGTGAAACTTCTGCTTCCCTAAAACCGGCTGATCTCAGCCGATCCAATCCTGTCACCTGATCCACCGACATCCCACAAACCTTCTCAGACGCGTGACAATCAGCTAGGGCACGCTGTGGCCCAGGGAACACTGTGATGGCTGCATACGTCGTCTGTTTAGATGACGTGTGTTTATTTTCCTTCCACGCGTGTGATTCGAGCTCTACCGTCATGCGGACCAGCCAGTGTACAGTTTGGAAGACACAGGTTTACTGTGTCGGGTTCAACGCTCCATCGATGTGCACAGTAAAATTGGTCAGCGTTAAATTAACACTAATAGAGTGTATTTCACTCTGACAGAGTGAAATACAGATTTGAATCCTGTCAGACTGCTTGACTTGAGTATGTTGCTGTGTACTGGTGAGCCATTTAGGGGGAGAAAATTTGGGGGATTCCACAGGCCCTGGCCTTCAGCCGCATTTGTTGGCAGAAGCCGATCCAGCTAAGCAGCCGCAGTTGGACCAATGTAGGCATGCCACCGCTTTAAAGATTGTCACTACAGTAGTGCCTCAGTGGCAGAACTGTTTATCTGCTGTTCTACCGTCTCTTAGCAGCTGAACCGTGATTGCTCTATTTGTGCTGGCCGTTAGCGGCTGATGGCGGCCTGCCGGCTCTGCCGACGGTGGACCGCCGGCGAGCCGCCGCATGCTTGCTGGCTGCGTAACTGCCATCAAAGCTAAGCTGTGTTAGCATCCGCTATCTTTCATGGGTGGAGCACTACAGTAGCTGCTGGCCTAACTCGGTCGATGAGGAGCATTTCAAACACTGACACAGAAAAGAAAACAGGAAATGGCGGCTAGGCGGGGACCTGTCTCTCTCTGTCTCTGCATCTGTCTGCCCGTAAGGAAAGATTAGCCCTCTGGGTCCTCCGGAAAGATGTCAGAAAAGGTGATGGAAAGTTCGACATCAAAGGCGCCTGGCAGGTGAACTTCCCCTCAGCTCACATCAAAGCACAGTTTCCAGGCACGTCCGAGACAGACAGGAAGTCGAAATGCGAGAAAGGAAGTGAGGCGTGTGGTTGCAGGGGTAGCTGTAGTGTCCTTGTTTACAAGGTGGTGGTGTTTTGCAGCAACAGAAATTCCCCTCATGTCGGTCTTTGAGTGACACGTTATCATTATTTGCCCTTGCACAGGGGGTCCCCAAATCCTGGTCCTTCAGCGCCATGGGGCCTGGTGGGGACCCCAACCCTGGTCCCAGAGAACCGCAGGGTCTGCTGGGGTCCCCCCACCCTGGTCCCGGATAATCAATACATCATTACCATAAATATTACAATAAAACAAGGAATCGTTTGCATATTTAGATAAAGAGTGGGGCGACATTGCTCAGGAGGTAAGACCGATTGTCTGGCAGTCGGAGGGTTGCCGGTTCAAACCCCTGCCCTGGGCATGTCGAAGTGTCCTTGAGCAAGACACCTAACCCCTAACTGCTCTGGCAAATGAGAGGCATCAATTGTAAAGCGCTTTGGATAAAAGCGCTATATAAATGCAGTCCATTTACCATTTACCAAAGAGTGGGCCTGAAAACAGAGACCTTAACTTGCGGCCGAAGTAAATCGCGCTCCACCGCTGCCTGACCTCACGGCGACGGGAGGAAGGTTTCGTAAGGTTCGCAGGCTTTAGTGAAGGCCGGAGCACTTGGAGTTAATTAAACTGGGCAGGTTGCGCGCCCAGACTGTGGGGCGGTGAGCGAGGGACGAGCGGGCCCGTATATCAGCGGGAAACGAGTGTGCCAGAGGATGAGCGGAGGCCCCAGAACGAGAGTTTGGCCGTGACCCAGATTTGGGCCCCGCACTCGTCTGCGGCTGACCCATATCTGTCCTTCATTTCTACTTTTTTTTTTTTTTTATTTATCTGGAGGGAAAGATCTGCCCTTTAGGTGTGCAGTAGATTTCCAGGATCAATGGTGAGGTCAGGAAATGTCACGGCAGGTGATGGAGGGGGCGGGGGTGCCGGGGGGGGGGGGGGGGGGGGTGAACGGATAAAAATGATTCCCTTTGCTTTTCATCCCACACAGTTTTCAATAGCTACTGTATTCTGGGGGAGTGGGGGGGGTCAGGTTTAAAATCCCCTTGCCTGGTTTCCTGCATCTTAAAACACCACAGGGGTGTGGAGGAACTGGGGGGGGGGGCACTACCCTCCGTTTTACATCAGAGCAGTGGGGGGAAGTTTAAAAACCCGTTACGTCCCGGTTATACTGGGCGAACCCCTTCAGAATGCCTCACTGCCTTTCAGAATGTGGCACCACAGATTCGCCCACCCCCACCTCAGGGAACCTTCCGGAAGATTCTCTGCTCTTTCTAAAGCCTCCACATCCGCCCAGGTTCACCTCTCATCGCCCACGTAGGGCAGCCATTTTGTGGTTTCAAATATGTCTTTCATGTTTGAAGGGGGGGGGGGGTGTTGTACTTGCTGTGTTGCCTGTTTTTAGCATTGAGCAGTTTTTTTTGGTTTCCTGTGTCTTTCCCTTCGTTGTCTTTAATTTTTTTTCACTTTGTTATTTTGTATAAATACCCTGTGTCCTCACCTTTTTATTACATTTAAAGTGTTCATTAAGTTACAGGATGAAGATGAACGCATACCTTTTTTTGAAACTGGTTTATAAAGAGGAAGATAACATTTCCCTTTGATGTAAGATAATACCCTTTTTTAAACAGGGGAGCTGGAAGTCTGACAAAGCCTGTCCGTTCTATGGGTGTGTCTTTAAAGTCCAGTTCTGATTGGCAGCCCCCAAACTAAACAAATGCAGCACTGATTGGTTAAAATGCGAATGTCCATTTTTCTTGTCAGCAACATAGTTTCTAAAAGACCGCAGCCCTCCTGTAGGGGGCAATATAAGAACCATTCAAGAAAAAAAAACTTATTTAAAATCTTAAGCGAATAAAACAGGTTTTATATATTATTTTTTGTCTTTTGGTTATTTATGTAGGCCCATAACATAACTCCAAATTTATGATTTTTTTTCTGTAAGATCATTAGAGAGATCTGAAACAGTATTTCTGAGTTTCATCTCGGATGCCGGAACAGTGTCGATCTCACGACGGCGTTGCATTTCCACCGGGGTTGATGATTAACACCGCTTCCATCAAACCGCTGAGGTGACTGGGCACGTGTGGTCAGAGGTCAGAGGTCAGAATCGCTTGGGCATGTGAGGGTTTCTCAGATATAACTAATCAATCATATTGAGGCCAAGAAATGGAATCCTTATCCGAAATCCATTCTTTAGAAAAAAACAAAAAAACTTGCGTTTAATAGAGTGATGTGGGACTTCCTCGGTGCAGAACCGAACCTGTGGCCTTTGGGCTACGAGACCCATTATACGACACTGCGGAATTATGTATGCATGTGGGAGGGGCCTAAAGAAGAGTGGGTTAGTGGGTCAAGGGTTCGTCTCACTGATGCTGTTAAAACAGCATGTGTGGCGCAGATAAAGCCAAGAGTGGAAACATTGCCCTTATCTTATCTTTTTTTTTTTTTGACTGGTGGACTTAAAATAACTGATGTGTAGAGTTCTCGAATATGTTCCTGTTCAGTTCTGATTAAAAGAACAGATATATTGATGGAGATAACTAACCTCACTTCTAATAACCTTTTAAATTTGTGTTAATACTTTTTAAAATATCAGGTTAAATCTATTTGTACAAACATACTGTATATCCCGGCCAATCCACAGGTCCTATTTCTGGTCATTTGGCTCCTCCAGAGCTCTTTAAAAATGTCAATTTTTCATATTTAATGAGTCTACATGTTTAATCATTTAAGTGCACATTCTCAGCGCGTTAATTGTTGTTGCTCTTGTCTTGAATGTAACGTACTGTTTGTACTTCTGCAGCACCAGCAGCCCGGAAGGGACGTTTAAAATCAGTGAACATCCTCTCTGTGTCTCTTGGTGGTCTAATACACCTACAGCTGGTGAACAGACTGTTGCATTATGGGAGCACACAGTCATCATCATCACTCCTAATGTGCAAAGCATCAAATCAAAAGTACTTGGTGTACCGGTATTCACCGAGGAAGAACAGAAGGGCTACAGCTCTCCAGCGTGTTCCCCCGGCTCTCCTTGAACCCGGCAGTGAGGGGGGGGGGGAGTCTGAATAATTTCCCAGCATGCATTTCGGCATCCGTTCCGCTTGCCCACCTGGGCTACTGGAGCCAGGTGAGAGAGCCTTCAGGGGGAGGGCCTGTGGAGTGCTGACTCAGCGTTTCCCCCAGGTCAGAACAGCAATCGTGTGTCTCTGGCCACTGAATGCACCCGAAGTCTAATTTCACTCTGGACAAAAGGCCTGCTGTTTGTGTGGGACCTTTATAAAGACCCGGGGCACTTCTCGAGCCATCGGTGCTAAAGTTACTCGGGCCCTGGTATGGAATGATGCTGATCGCTGGAGAGGCCCAGTGGGTTATTGAGTCTTCGGCACTGGGACAGTAGCGTGTCTGTGTGCGCTACCAGCATCCACCCTGCAGAACAAGGTCAAGCAAGGTCGTCCCAGGTGAGCAAGGTGGTCCCAGGTGGGCAAGGTGGTCCCAGGTAGGCAAGGTCGTCCAAGGTGAGCAAGGTCTTCCCAGGTGAGCCAGGTCGTCTCGGGTGAGCAAGGTGGTCCCAGGTGAGCACGGTCGTCCCCAGGTTGCGTGCCCCGGCACGGATCTAAACCTCCCTCCTTATCCTGCCATGGTGTGCAGGTTAATTAGGGATTTTGGGTAGCGGTGTTGACGGGACAGCGGGGGCGAGGGACCGGAGCTCAGGCAGGTCACATCCCGTCAGACTGAGTGGATTTAAAACAAGCTTCTGATTACGCAGGTGGCTGCCACTCAAAGTCCAGACGGTGTTTTTGCGAAACCGTGCGTACATTAGCCGGGATGTTCCATATTTCAGCCCAAAAACGGTTTGTCATATATTTCGCTATGTCGCAACTCATGACTGGGGTGTAACAAGCTCCATGACGCCTTCGTGTCATGACATAGTGATATGATATATATATATATATATATATATATATATATATATATATATATATATATATATATATATATATACTGATATAGCTGGCCAGCCAGCCACCTCCCCCCAAAGACCCCAACCTACCCCCCCCCCCCCCCCGGAATCATCCAGCCGAATTGGAGCCTGGTTGGTGGCCTGACGGACTCTAAATTACATTCGCTACGGAGGGTGGCCACCAGGCAGTCAGACTTCCCTTCTGTTTCTTAAAAACACTCCACCACCGCCGCCGCCGCCAGAGGAGCACGGGGAGGATTTAACGTGGGCGGACAGAGAGGCGGGTTACACCGTCGCCATCGGGATTAGAGCAACGAGATTACAGCGCCTTTCTATTTTTATCTGAAAAACAAACACAACGAACGAGGCACACTGGAGCGGGGGAGGAAGGACACTCACGGGGGGGGGGGGGGGGGGGGGGGAGGGGGGTGGGGGGGGTTGGGGTCTTTAAGGATTCAGCACCACTGAAACAAAACAGGACATGGTGGCCCTGAGGGAATGTCCCATTACATCACGGGTCAGAGGTCACCGCAGACTCAGCTGCTGTGAGGCAATATTCAGCATAATGTGGTGATATTAAAGAGTGGGCCCGTGACTGCAGCTGAGCCCGAGGACCTCTGATAATACTTTTTCATATTTTGAGAGTATTTTCAGTAATACGTAACGCTCAGGCGTGTGACAGAGTATGTATGTACTGAAGCAGCTCACGGGTATGACGGCTGTGCTCCTGGGAATCAAACCTGCAACCTCTAAGAACAAATCCCTAACCCTGGATAGTAATGCTCTTGGATGGTACAAATGATATTGCAACAGTGTTATTAGTGTTTATCTGTAAACTGCAGTCATAACACTGGAGGTATGGGCTGTTCTGAAAACATGTAATCCATGCAGAACGTGGGGCAAGCAACCCGTGTTACGCAGGAAGTGCGTGCATGTGAGCATACGTGTCACACAGATGTATTTGGAAACGAGCACGGCCCGTCCCTGAATATGGCGACATTCAGCGTTACATCATGACGAGAGCGCAGTTCAGGAAACCGCACAGTTCCTCTACCAGTCGCCCGTGCATTGGCTGCTGTTTTGATGAGTAGTTTTTGTATCATAATAAATTCTCTAAAATAATATTCCCCTCCATGACCTGAGGGCTGTGGAGACGTGCAGTATGTCTTGTCCTCGGAATCAGTAAAAAATCAAGGAAAAAAATGAAAGTAAAAAACATAATTTAATGGTAAACAGCTGGCAATACAATCAATCTGCCCTGACAGGAAGTAAACATGCAAGAGGTCATACGCGCGGGGGTCAAATGTAATTGGATGTGTTTGCCGAAGATGGTGGAGGACATGACAAAGATACCCGTGTTATAATGGCAAGTTAATGGAGAATGGTGTCTCTGCAATTTATTGTCAGCACCGCAGTTGAATGTAGAATAATTATTTGGCATCGTCTACTGCGTATTGCCTTTCAGATTCTATTTTTTAATGTTGTTACTGTTGTTTATTTTTCATTATTGTTGATGCTGTTTTTGTCCTTTGTTTAGTGTCGGGGAAATAAGGTTTTAAAAAAGTCGAGAAGGAAAAAAAAATTGTGACAGGCTGTGAATGTAATTCCCAGCTGGGGAGTCTCTGTTTTATCTTTGATCAAGATACTTAACCTCAGTCGCATCAGTGTAATACTCAGCTGTATAAACGGATTGTGTGTAATCTCGGCAAATTGCTCTGGATAAGAGCGTTAACTGCACGTCACTAAACTTTATAGGCATTTCACAGTTCTCATGTGGAAATTAAAATGTGGGACGGGGTTGACTCCTGACCCTGAACCCCCCCAAACTTCCAACAGTGGACCGCAGGTCACGCAGATCAACCAAACTCATACTCCCCCCCCCCCCCCCCCCCCCCCCCCCCCCCCTCCCCAAACAGCCGCAGGTCGTGGTTGCTACTTTTCAGATCAGCACCACCACTGTTTCATAAAACTGTTGTGAGGGTCACATGACATCCTTGAAGGTGACAATTACAAAGTTAAATTATGATGCACATGGAATGGGTGGTGGAAAAGAGAAAATATATCATAAATATATTTTCCAACAATATAAAAGGGTGCCTCTCAAGCAGGTGCTTGGGAGGTCAAATATTAAATAAAAGTGTATAATTAGACACTAAGACAAATTATGAGTGCCAACTAGCTTTTTTTTATGTATCACCTTTCACTCAGCAGTAACAGCTCCCCCACCCCCTACCCTGGGGCCCATGGCCCCACAGTGTCAAGGTGAGAGAGGAGAGCACGGCATGCTGGGATACCTTTCTGCTGACTGTGTTGGGTACCTTTCACCTGTCAGACAACGCTTCCAAAAAAAATGCATGCTTTCAGAATAGTTTTGTGTTCATTTCATGTAAATAAATAAAAAGGCTTAGCTTGCAGGAAGTTTTTTTTTAAAAGGTCTACTTTTCGGAATCGCTCTTCTGCTGCAATTCGCACTGCCTGTCATGGTCTGCCCCGAAGGTGCTGCCGTACATTTTAAAAGGAAACGTTCCAAAGCCGGGGAAGGCTTTACGTGGGGAACCTGTGTGGTTTTAATATAGACTTTCTTCCCCCTCTGTCCGTATTCTGATTGGGAGCCGCGCTGGGCTTTTGCTGAGAGAGAGAGAGAGACCGAGAGTCTTCATTTCCTGCTCCGCTACCCATTTCAATGGAGCCGGAAAGTGCCGGTAAACCGAGGAGAAGTAAAACGCTTTTGTGAATGCTGGCGGGAATTGGAAAGTGGAGAGTCGTAAATAAATGGCAGATGGAGAGATTAGGCTGCTCTGTTTTTTTTCTTTTCTTTTTCTTCTCCTTTCCTACACTGCGTTCGCGGCACCTAAGCGGCGCGTTTTTATCCACGGGGAAGCATTACAGGCGTAAGCTCCCGGGGGAACAGTGGGGCGCTTTGGCACGCGAAGCATTTTCTCTGTTTTTAAAGCGGTAGTGACAGACTGACAAAGCGGAGCGCGGCAAATCGGCGGCTCGCGCCGGTCGCCGTGTCTCCGTTTAGAGACGCCCTCGGGCTCACAGGCTCAGTGCGATGCGCTTCACGGACGTGCGGCTTCGGCGAGTGTTTCATTTTTTAATTCACACGACGCGGGCTCTTTTTCATTCCCGTGACCGCTGTACTTGTGTCCATGCATTGGTCCGAAGCCAAAAAGGGCATTATGTACTTTTCAGCGTTTGGTTTTTTCCAGAGACCAAGCAACGGTGGAAAAAAACTCAGTGGGTCCCCCAGCATCGTTTCTGGGCACCTGAAATGCATTCTGGGAAAATAATACTGCCTCTGTTCAATTCATAGGCTCGTTGTTTGCAATAGAAATGAAATCAGTTGCTGAACTTAATTAATGAATCAACAATTTGTGGTAGATGGTGTTTTAACCTGTAGCTTCTCAGCACAGTACAGCGGCCTGTATGTGTAGGTTCGCAGAATGACTCTAGTTTAGGCATTACAATTGAGGAAGCATTACCAAGACCCACTCAAATAGTCAATCATTTGTTTTCCTGCAGGGCTATACATATATGTACATACACATGTCCTGGGTTATGTGTATACACGTGTACATACTCCTGTCCTGGGTTCCATATCAAGAAAATAAATAAAAATACCACATTTATAACTTAATCCTTCCTTGTCATGCGAATGTGGAAATGTAGCTTAAAGGTACAGTTCTGGAGAAACACTGGCTCTGCTTTCACATGTCAGATCTTTCAGAAGACGGAAAAGTAATCACTACCATCTGCACAAGATATGCCATCTATACATGATATAACCATGTTTTCTATAACCGTTTTTGAGAACAGTTGTAATTGACTTAGGTCTGCTCATGTCATGTTTTCCACACACACACACACATACACGCACACACGCTTACAGTATTGCACTATACATTCGAGTGACTGCTTCAGTTAAGGATTTCAGTAGCTTAGGGCAAGCTGGCTTTCCCCATTTTGACTCGCATGCAGACAGAATCCATGGGAACAACAGTCTCATTGACTCGCATGCTAAATATACATCAGCGCTAATCCCCACTCTGCCTGTGCGCCCATGAGCATCGGGGCTCCTCTGGACATCTCTGCAGTCCCGCTCCGTCCATTTTGGGTGTTCCTGAGACCTCATGTCCCGTTCCCCTTCTCTAGTACGATCTAGCGCGAATCCCCCTGCAGTTTAACTTCAGTATACTGTATAGTGCCTTTACGGACTGAGGCACCAGATTAAATAAAGGCTTTTTTTTGGTATATGCTGGTAGGAGGGAGGTCCTGATGGAGCTGGAGCTTGGCTGTATAACTGTGACCCTGCACTCTGTCCTCAGCCTGGCTGGGTTGGCAGGACTGGGCTGTATAACTGACCCTGCAGTCTGTGCTCAGCTTGGCTGGGTTGGCAGGACTGGGCTGTATAACTGTGACCCTGCAGTCTGTCCTCAGCCTGGCTGGGTTGGCAGCGCTGGGCTGTATAACTGTGACCCTGCAGTCTGTGCTCAGCCTGGCTGGGTTGGCAGGATGGGCTGTATAACTGTGACCCTGCAGTCTGTCCTCAGCCTGGCTGGGTTGGCAGAGCTGGGCTGTATAACTGTGACCCTGCAGTCTGTCCTCAGCCTGGCTGGGTTGGCAGAGCTGGGCTGTATAACTGTGACCCTGCAGTCTGCCCTCAGCCTGGCTGGGTTGGCAGGGCTGGGCTGTATAACTGACCCTGCAGTCTGTGCTCAGCCTGGCTGGGTTGGCAGCACTGGGCTGTATAACTGTGACCCTGCAGTCTGTCCTCAGCCTGGCTGGGTTGGCAGGGCTGGGCTGTATAACTGTGACCCTGCAGTCTGTCCTCAGCCTGGCTGGGTTGGCAGCACTGGGCTGTATAACTGTGACCCTGCAGTCTGTGCTCAGCCTGGCTGGGTTGGCAGCACTGGGCTGTATAACTGTGACCCTGCAGTCTGTCCTCAGCCTGGCTGGGTTGGCAGAGCTGGGCTGTATAACTGTGACCCTGCAGTCTGTCCTCAGCCTGGCTGGGTTGGCAGGGCTGGGCTGTATAACTGTGACCCTGCAGTCTGTGCCTGGCTGGGTTGGCAGGAGCTGGGCTATACTGTGACCCTGCAGTCTGTCCTCAGCCTGGCTGGGTTGGCAGGCTGGGGTATAACTGTGACCCTGCAGGCTGGGTTGGCAGCGCTGGGCTGTATAACTGTGACCCTGCAGTCTGTCCTCAGCCTGGCTGGGTTGGCAGGGCTGGGCTGTATAACTGTGACCCTGCAGTCTGTCCTCAGCCTGGCTGGGTTGGCAGGACTGGGCTGTATAACTGTGACCCTGCAGTCTGTCCTCAGCCTGGCTGGGTTGGCAGAGCTGGGCTGTATAACTGTGACCCTGCAGTCTGTCCTCAGCCTGGCTGGGTTGGCAGAGCTGGGCTGTATAACTGTGACCCTGCAGTCTGCCCTCAGCCTGGCTGGGTTGGCAGGGCTGGGCTGTATAACTGTGACCCTGCAGTCTGTGCTCAGCCTGGCTGGGTTGGCAGCACTGGGCTGTATAACTGTGACCCTGCCCTGCAGTCTGTATAACTGACCCTCAGTCCCTGGCTGGGTTGGGAGCACTGGGCTGTATAACTGTGACCCTGCAGTCTGTCCTCAGCTGGGCTGGATTGGCAGGACTGGGCTGTAAATGATGGCATTAGAGTGGCTAGCGCTGATAATTTGATTGAGCTCCTGCCACAGTGCATTAGGACCCCTGGTGAATAGCAAACAGGTAAAGAGCCTTTAGAGGGAATTGAGTCTTATTAGTCGGTAACTGAGTGACTCTGTGCGTCTGATTGGCTCGGTTTCCCCATTTCTGTCTCTATTATGTTATCCTGCTGGTCTTAAACAGTGTGAGTGTGTGTGTGTGAGTGTGTGTGTGTGTGTGTGTGAGTGTGTGTGAGTGAGCGTGTGTGTGTGAGAGTGCGTGTGAACGTGAGTGTGAGAGTGTGTGCTTGTGTCTGTGAGAGTGTGAGAGTGTGTGTGTGAGTGCGCGAGTGTGTGTGTGAGTGAGAGCGTGTGTGTGTGAGTGCGCGTGTGTGTGCATGTGTCTCTCTCAGGTTTTGATGAGAGGCTGTGTGGGGGGGGTGGGAGGGGGGCAGGGGGTTTTGGGGGAGGCCTACCGAGGCTATTTGAGGGGTCTCGAACTCCGGCCCTGGGGAGCTGCAGCGTCTTACAGCTTTTTATGCCATTTCCTCTCAGTCAGCAGCCAATCTCCTCCTTTGGGAACATGGTGAGTGAACTTTTTATCCCAAAGTTACTTAATTTAAGCATCAGCACTGGAGTGCTGGAACACTAAGTACCAGAACACTGGAAGCCAGAAGATGCTGCTGCTGTCCAGGACGTGAGGTTGAGATCTCTGGTATATTTATACATCCAAATGATGGCATTTGTGGATGTGGTTCTCTCAGAGGAAGCAGATATTCACCATTTTACAGCACAGGGTGTGATGTGTTCACCACTGATTTTTCATTGGAGGAAATTTGAGTTGCTGTTTTTTCATTGGAGGAAATTTTTAGTCGCTGTTTTTTCATTGGAGGAAATTTTTAGTCGCTGTTTTTTCATTGGAGGAAATTTGAGGTTTATTTCCAAAATCGGCGATCCATAATGTGTTTTCCATTCTCACTGTTTACATGTACCATTCTTACCATTCATAATCAGTGAAGACCGATGTGCTGCTTAGCGATAACATGTACATCGCTGCCACGTCTGCTTGTTAATACGCAGAGCCTAATTGCGTTTGCTTCAAATCTCTCAAATAAAACTGTACATTTCAGTGGAATTAAAAACAACCTGTACAAACCATGCACTCGTACTTCACATACTATTTAATTAATTATTGGAGGACCCACAATGAATATATGGTAGATAGCGTTAACCACACAGTGAGATAGATGTTCTGTGTTAATTTAACTCGAGCAGTTTATTTAACTCTGCACATATTCTTCTGCTCCTGTTGTCTCATCTGGGCAGTCCGCATTTGTATTTGATTTTTTTTTTTCTTGATTGGCAGAAGTTATTGACAGGGAGACCAAGATACCTTTCACATTCTCAAAGGTGTGTGTGCTTCTGAGGAAGGATCCGGAACTGTTTTCCTTGGATTTGTGCAGGACTTTCTCACTTTCTCATTCACCATTGATATGTTTCTGTGAGAGAGAGCTGTACCCCCGATGGAGGGGGGGGGGGGATCTTTAATGTCAGCTTGCGCTACAGGAGGAAGAGGTACCAGGTGCTGTAGATTAGGAGAGGCTTACAACGTTCCATGAAAGCTTCTCATGTTTTCAGGTGTTTTCATTTTTTCGTTACTTTGTCTCCATTGATCTGTCCGTTACCCAACCCACTTACTCCCGGTCAGGGTCACGAGAGGGCTGGAGCCCATCCCAGAATGCATTGGGCCAGAGGCAGGAATGCACCCTGGACAGGTTGTCAATCCATCACAGGACATGAACACCATTCACATACACACACACACACACACTCGTACCTACATGCAATTCAGACTCTCCAATTAGTTGCGTGTCTTTGGACTGTGGGAGGAACCCGGAGTACCTGGAGGAAGCCCACGCAGACACAGGGAGAACATGCAAACTCAGACACACAGAAAGGTCCCCGCCTGAATTCGAACCTGGGACCTTCTTGTCAGGCGACAGTGCTGTCCACCGCACCACCGTCCCGCCCTACTTAGTCTCAAGGCTGAATTGGCATCCTTCATTTTGAAACTATTATTTGTCTTATTATTCTTATTATTATTATTATTATTGTGTGACTCAGTGTTTGTGACACTCAGAAGGCTCTTGTTCATGTTCTGGTCAGGCTCATATTTCACTGAAGATTCAATTTGCAGAATATCCTGAGAATGAGATTAAAGGATCAGAGAAAAGTGAAATTTGAGTTGGATAAGAACAAGTGCACTGATGGCTCTCAGTTTAATCTGAGAACCAAATCAAATTACATTTTTTTAGTTCAAGGAGACCCCCTATTCTTTTATACGGGTTTTCAGTCCAGTGAATTGGTGTAGCTGTAGTGGTATTTATAGCTGATATCCTCTACTTGTAGCCCACTGAAGCTCATTGAAAGCTTCAGTGGGCTACAAGTAGTACCATAAGAAGCAAGGGTGTCATTCTTGGGGGAGGGGGGGTTGAAATGCATAGATCCCAAGACCCCAAGAACTGCAACCCCCCCCCCCCCCCCAAGAATGACACCCTTGCTTCTTATGGTTTAAATTCAAAGTCAGGGGCTATGCACGTTGGTAAAATCACAGACCAACCAATGCTGCAGTACTAGAAAGCAGCGAGAACAGGATAAGCTGTAGAGGTGGATGACTGACTGCTTATTTACCCCGATGAACAATGCACGTTTGGCACATGCTAATTGAGCGAGCGAAAACACGACAGCGCTTGATTCGGTCTGTGATTAAATCCCATCTGTTGCCCGTAATTATGTATGTAGGTCAGCGATGTCTCCTGTCGCGAAGACGCGTAATGCATGCTTCCTTTGTTCGTAAACAGACCGCCTTGCTCGATTAGAGACGCTTCGCTGTGCGGCGCAGCCTGAAACTGAACTTCCGTCTGAAAGTTCGGCGGAGCTGCGCTGTAGCCTACATGATGTCACCTCTTTGTCATTTCGTCGCACGAGGGGATTTTCTGCGGTGGCGCTGAAAGGAACCTTTATGCGGGTCTCTAATTGGGGTGACATACCGCCAGTCTTTTCCGTGGCTTCATTACCCCCAGAGAGATGAACGCGGGAACTAATTAAACCTTCAGTCTCATTTCCATTTCGTCCGCTTGTTTTGAATTAATTTGCATAAATATGTCTCTCGTTACTCGCGCTAGTGAACGAACAGAACGTGCCGTTGCGGAATTGGAAAAAAAACGGACGAACTCGGAATCGTTTAAAGTCATTTAAACTCGTAGTTGTCCTGAACGTAATGACTCGTTGCTTCTCCCAGTGCCTGCGCTCCGAAAAGCATTTAAAAACTACATGTGTAAAACTGTGATGGGACGGAAAGGAGAGGGGGATGCTGGGATAAACAGTCTGTAAGGATATCCCAGGCGTCAGTGCTTCAGGGAAAGAAGCTTTTATAAAGCGCTTGTGCCCGATATGCGATTAATGTGGTTATACTGGGACACTAAGCTAAGCTCACCCTGGCTGAGTCCATTTACAAGCCTCAAAGCAGCATCTGAGCCGTCCTCAGAAGGTTGTCGCGCGTCCCCCCCCCCCCCCCCCCCCCCCCCCCCCCCCCTAAAAAAAAATTATTCAGAAATATTTGACAGCAGAACGCCTGAAGTGGCCAATCAGAATCGAGCGTTCAAATAAATGCTTTAAAAAGTAACACGATGCCCGGCTATAAGCCGGTCCTGGAAATATCTATGTTCTTCAGCATTGCTAAAGATCATCAGCTCGCAGAACTCCGTAGCGGTAGTAATACTAGACTGCAATTCATACCAACTCTGAAGCCTTCTTTGCATAATGCCCTTAATACACATGTAATTACACAGTAGTTACAGGAGTTAGCTCATGGTAACTAGTTGTAAGTACAGTATTGCAGCGTGTAGTGTACATACACTCTAGTTACACTGTAATGTATATAGGCTGCACATTGTTTCATGGTACTCACAACTGTAAAATGTGTTTGCGCTTGTATTTCAGGTTCTGCTTAATTATTAAGTACTGGCAAAGTAATTCATTGTTTTTTTCTGGGTAACAATTTTTTACAGGTCAATTCATATTTAATTCTAAAAGTTGCGGTAAATGTTTTACCATACTTTTTAGACCCTCATTACAGACTTTTAATGTTGAGAGCTGATTAGAATGCTTCAGAAATCATATTTCCTGCGATCGGACAGTTTCAGTCCCTTACTGCTGTCCACAAATTGCATATATTTCCAAAACCACTTGCAGTATGTCCTTGATTTATATTCAAATATGAATTTACTTCCGAATTTCAGATTCAGAGAGTCCATCCTCCATCCAAAATATACATATGCAAATTGCTGGGAAAAGTTCTGGGAAATATTTTTACATATTTTTAATATTTTTTATGTTTAAAATGCACCGAGATGGGAAGATTAGCATAAACCTAATTTAATGAGATCCCAGTAGGCCGTAGCTGATGGTTGGACCGTGACCTTTCTTTCTGTTTTGGGGGGGGGGGGGTTGCATTCAGAGGTACCATCGACAGTCCATTAGAGCAGTGAGCTCAGCTCTAAAGTATTGAGCTTTTTTTTTTTTTTTTTTTCGCTTTCTCTAGTTCCATATTTCACATAATTGTTTTCACTTCTGAAGTTTTTAACAAGTTAAAATGGCAAATCGCATATTTGGGTATTTTCAAGTGCATTTTATTCTATTTGTTTGTTCAATCGTGAATACAATACAAAAAAGTATGTACAAAAAGCAACAAGATAAACAACTTTTATGTGCACAGGAAGGTGGAACAAACCCTAAAGGGCTTACAGGGTGACCAGTAAAAAAAGCTTTATTATAAATTTTTAATTCTGCAAACCACGTCTTTTGTATATCCAATGATACATGTAGGATTTTCTTACTCCAATATTACTGTTACAATTGTTAGAACTGTATTATAAATTTTTAATGGAGAAAAGAAGTATAATCTCTTTATGCCTGCTGAAATATCTTGGAATTTTCTTCTAAAATATTTTGTTATTTTCAAAACTCTGCGATTCATTTTAAGCAAAGAAATCAAACATTATACGGAGACGACTTTCAGCAGTGATCTTTGAACTAGATATAACTGGAGCATTAACCTCATTAAAATGTGTATTTCAAGATTCACTTCAGGGGAAATTGCTTGGAAAGTAAACGATGGAGGATTTTCTCGAGCAGCAACAGTCCATTCCAATCTGAGATCAATCGGCGGTTAAATTGCAGGTTAAGTACAGAGGTGGGCAGAGGTCTGCATTCATGAAGCATCTCAGAGAGGAAGTGAAGCATCTCAGAGAGGAAGTGCTAATCTAGGATCAGTTTAGCCTTTTAGCACAGAATGAATACGGTTAGGATTCTGACTAATTCTATTCATATTTATGCAAGGAAAATTTTCAAAGAATTATGCAAATTTACTCCACTGCCACTCGCGGTCATGAATACAAAATGTAGAAATATTTTGCATCCTTCAAAGTCCCCCTAATTTACCCTGAATTTAAGAGGTCTTTATGAGGCCTCTTAACCATTTTAAATATAGCCAGGAATGGCTTCATTTCCAAGCCTGGTGCTTTGAGGTACGCCTTTCCTGAAGAAGAGTTGTGCCACTGTTATTGTATCATTTTTAATAAAGATAATCGATCGAATCTACGATAGCAATAGTAATAATGCAACTTTGTGAAGATGGTAATATCATGCAGTTCAAAGTGTTGAAGAGCCCTTGTGAGGTCATAGGTGGCTTGTGTTACCATGGCACCGATAGGGGCTCCCACTTTTTACAGTAGAGGGGCAGAGATCTGTTCTTACTGCACCGTGCTGAGAGTTAATGAAAAGAGACCATCTTGACTGCAAAGGAAGGTATTCTACTGCTTGTATTTTTGCATAGACTGTGTTGTTGCTGTTCTTGTTTGTATTAGTGTTAATCAGATTAACCTTCAGGGTCCAAGCTGAACTATGCAGTTGTTCCCTGCACTTGGAACGGTACTTCAGGACTTGTTCCTACTTATGGTTATACACTTTGTTGTACGTCACTCTGGATAAGAGCGTCTGGCAAATGCCTGTAATGTAATGTAATTCTTTTTTAGTTTTTTTTTTTTGTGCTGTGACAAGTCGTCGGAGTTTGAATCTCTCCCAGTCGCCAGACGTTCAACCTTTTGTGGCAGAAAGTTCAGGTCCCCGACCGTTTTGTCCCTTTTTGCAGACGGGATTGGACACTGTCTCCTTGCGGCGTGGTTAGTTGGTCTGTGATTGGTTGGTGGGGTGGGGGGTCAGCACTAATCAAGAGAACAGCTCGCCACCGTCTTCCCGCTGTGACCTCACCTGATAATATTCAGAAAACCTGTAAAAATACTCCGCAATTTTTTACCCTCAACTGTCCTTAAATGTCTGCTGAGAACACTCGCCTCTTCTGGTCCTCCCTACCAGTACAGTGTATTCTTACAGATTTACTATACAGCGGCATTAACGGTAAACTAATTTCAATATTAACTTTGGCATTGCTGCCAAAATTACCTCACCCCGTGATATTATCAATAGTCCTTGAAATCATTCCATAACGAGCACATGAATCATATATGTCTGGCAGCAAAAATAGTGACGTTCCACCCAGTTAAGATGCACTTCATCAAAGGAAAGAGTTTACTTGGACAGCCCGGCAGAAGTTTTTTTTTTGTTGCCCATTTTGTGTTTGGGAAACGTGATTGTTTTTTTATGTACTGTGATAGGCATATGTGCAGTGTCGTCAGGCGGTGAGTCAGACCTTCAGCCATCATAAGTTTACTCATTACAGATATCCACTGTTTTCCCTGACAGCTATGTTTCATCGCCTATGCATGACGCATGACACAAACAGTCTGCTGGTGCAGCTAATTGGGCATATGGTGATATGGGCACAGTTTGAATAGTCGTGTGAGTCATACCTTATGACGGTTGCAAGATTTACTTTCTATTATCATGGACCTCCAGTGTGAATCAAGGCGATGACCGCTTTTAAATCTGGTTAAATGGGTTGTCCAATCAGTTTTCCCTCTTTCCTTAGGCGTGAACGGGTGACCTTTCAGCCAATCAGTCTCTTGTGAAAGATGGATCGGGTTAGATCATGGTTTGACCTGGAACCCTGGAATGTCTTAACAGGGTGCTGTGAGAACTGCCAATCGTGCTTGTGTTTTTAAAGGGACATTTCACTTATGACACAAGTCCTTTCGTGGAGCTTACCCCATTGTATTTGAGTAGCGCTGAATACTATTTAATACTAATTGTTCTGATTCTTTTGAACTTTGACCCACTCTTGAGGCCCAAGATTTTTTTCAAAGCAGAACCTGATCTACGGTCCCTCGGGGTAGGGAAGCAACATGGGGGTTATCCCAGGTAGCTCGTTATCAGAACACGGAAGTTAGCGGCCATTGTTCAAATAGAGAATGGCATTAGCGCCATGCCTCTCTGTGGGAGTGCTTTAGGGAGATACTGGAACCTCGTCTGAGCAGCGAAACTGGGAGATCTATATGTGTCCACAGCCACAGAGGAGATTCCTCTTCTGCGGCCGTTAAATCCGAAAGGCTTTCGGGTGACGGGCATTCATCATCCTGGCAAAGTGTTCTGTTTTTGATACTGTGGACAAATCAATTAGGCCGCTGCAGATCTTTATGAACAGGAGAGAAGCAGGCAGGCATCTCTGCCAAGCCTGGGAGCTGAAGATCAATCCTCAGCCTGCAAGGACGGCGATTGTGTCACAGAAAAGGCCCACTTTCTCTTACTGAGGCATTATGGGTATTCAGTCAGCTAATTCATTTGACTGTGTCACAGAAAAGGCCCACTTTCTCTTACTGAGGCATTATGGGTATTCAGTCAGCCAAAAGGTCACAGAAAAGGCCCACTTTCTCTTACTGAGGCATTATACGGGTAGTTTGTTTCGGTCAGCTAGGCCCATTCACTGAGGCATTATGGGTATTCAGTCAGCCAATTCATTTGACTGTGTCACAGAAAAGGCCCACTTTCTCTTACTGAGGCATTATGGGTATTCAGTCAGCCAGTTTGTTTGACTGTGTCACAGAAAAGGCCCACTTTCTCTTACTGAGGCATTATGGGTATTCGGTCAGCTAATTCATTTGACTGCGCACACTTTCTAGAGGGTACTTGTGATGTAAAGCAGCGAAACTTAACTTGCCGAAACGCGGCACGATGTGCTATGTTACAGTGGTTCCCAAACCTCTGGGGCTCGATTTGTTGTGTCAGGTGAGCTTGAGGTTGAACAGATCAAATACCTGGATCTGCCTGGCACTACCCAAGGAGAGGATTGGGAACTGCTCTGCTTGCTATTATAAAATGCATTATCAAGCTATTGCAAAACTTCACAACATATCGGCAAGTCTAAAAAATAATGGTGCTCACAGATATTGCAATATTTTTTTTTAATTAATTGCTGTGAACTGCTGGTTTATATTTTAAAACTGTCCTCATATTTACGGGATATTGCAGTTTATTCCAGTTTCATAACATGTGTAACTTGATGTTAAAATTGCAAAGCATTACACAATTAATTTATGCTACTCAGTTAGACACTCATAATCCCTCAGAGATATTTCATAGGTAAGGCTGCAAAATTTATTTTCAATATAAAAATAGATGCATTAAACTGTTGTTGTGAGTTTTTGTTGGATTTTATTGTTTCTATTGATTGATCATTTTTATTGATTGTTTGGTGTTTTTTGTTTTACTGTTTGATTGTTTTCATTGTTTGTTTGATGGATTTTTATATTCATAGTTTTTTTTTAATTTCTTGTATTGCACTGAATGGCCTGTTCTCCACATCACTTTTCTTATGTTCTTATGAAATATAAGATATTGGCATTTCCCTTGATTGGGTTGTCGGTTGAGTCAAAAGCCTTAGAGAGTTTGTGTCTGAAACCTAACGCCATAAATTGCTGGTCCAAAACTGCTGTTCCAAAACTGCTGGTCTGTTTGCTCGGTCCCCTGGGAGCCTCGCAGACTAATCGATTCGTCCACAGTATCGAAACGGAATAATTTGCCAGGATGACGAACGGCCGCCACAAAGCCTTCGGATTTAACGGCCAGAAAAAGAGGAATCACCTCTGTGATATTGATCTGTCAGTTTCACGGCTTAGACAAGGTGGCCTAGTCCCTCTAAACCTCTCCCATAATGCAGTGGTGTTAATGCCATTCTCCCATTGGAAAATTGGCACTAACTTCCATATTGACATCCTACCCCTGATAACCCCGCCCTTGACCTTGACCCCGCCCCTTTACTCCGATTGGCCCAATGAGGGTAACATTTGGCCTTCATTATCAACTCATTCATTACAAACATTAAACTCATTACAAAACATGCCCATTACACCATACTTATTACAATACATTTCGTGCAACACATGAAAATTACACACGCACACACACACACACACACACACACACACACGCACACACACACACACACACACACACACACACACAACATACATATGTGAATGCAACTCTGAAGTGTGCGGAAATGTCATAGAAGATCACAAGAGGATCACTTTGGCGCAGGTTAAATGATGCTCTGTACACCAACGCTAAACAGTTTCACATTGGTCACATGCAGCAAGCAGTTCATTAGTCACCTTAAATACAGCAAACCAAAGTTCTCTTACGTGTATACTAAAGGTGTGGACTCTTTGGCCTGTACAGGTCTGTTTGTTCACGTTAAACTGCCCTTAATTCCTTCTGTGTGTGTCTACTGTGCATCACTCCTGGATCCAGGTGCATGGTTTTCTCCATCAGTACAAGTGATCTGTGCTTCCTCCTCGTTAAAAACTCATTTTGCTCCACACTGGCCTGCACTCCAGCGCCCCAGAGGCTGATGGGAAGTCCTTGTAATTTTCTCTCAGCTTGTTCCCTGTCGCAAGTGGCTGTACTGCATGGTGAGTGAGTGTATATACAACCCAGGCACGGTATATAAGGTTTCAGATACAAGCTTTTTTTTTTTTCTTGCACACACACACATACACATGCTCACATGTACAAACACACTCACGCGCACATACACGTGCTCACCACACATACACGCACATGCACATACACACACTCACACACATGCACACACGCACGTACACACCACACACACACAAACACATGCACACACATACACATTCCTGCAAGCACATTCACACACGTGCACAGAAATGAAATTAAAACATCAAGATTAGAAAAGATATCGCAGCACTTCACAGTACAGGGTATATTTTCAGACTGTATAATTTCTCACCGCTTACATGTGTAGCAGCTGGCGTAACGAGTGAGATGAAAAGTATTTTATACATGTAACACGGTGCATTAGTCAGCTGCTGATGCTGATAGACTGTATGGGTATGTGGGCTCCGTTTGAAATTGGCCTCAATGTAGATCTTAAGGGATCAAAGCATCGGTTTTATACAGTCAAACCGTATGAGGGTAAATGGTAAATGGACTGCATTTATATAGTGCTTTTATCCAAAGCGCTTTACAACTGATGCCTCTCATTCACCCATTCACACACACACTCACACACCAACGGTGAAAGGCTGCCATGCAAGGTACCAGTCAGCTCGTTGGGAGCAATTAGGGGTTAGGTGTCTTGCTCACATTGTGTTCCACTGCTATTATGCATTGATATTATTCTGAATTTTTTCAGCTTTCAGCTTTTTTTTCTGTGGCCCAAGTTTTGGAGCAGACCTGACCTACAGTCACACATCATATTTGGGCAGGTCATGTGACGGACGGACCAATAATGGTGCGATTGAGAGCTGTAATGTTACAATTCATCAGCATGGAAACAACAGTTGTATAAGTCATCAGTGTAGAATTATAACGTTATGCTGTATTTAATATGCTGTATCAATATTTGTTCTTGTGAAAGCATGTCTCTTTTCAAAACGTCCAAAAAGTCTCTCAGTGCATAACTGGTCGTACCTAGTCTGTGAGTTCAACTTCAACCTCAGTTCTTCCGACGACTTTCTCTTTGCCTCTCCCCTGCCTTCGCCTGACTCCTCGGCACTCATTTTGCTAGTTTTTTTAACTCGTTTTTTACATGAATGAAAAAAATGACATCGCTGGTAATTTGTAGGTAGCAAGCTAGCTTACATTTTACATCAGAAAGAACGGAGCGGGAGAACGGCAGCCGTGCAGCTGCTCGCTCCCGTGGGGGCACTGGGGGCACGGACCTCATGCATCAAGCACAATGATTGGCTGGAAAGACGCAGCCTGTGTTTTTAAATGACTTTGCCTCCAAATATAGATCTAGGATCAAAAAGGCAAACTGGATCCTGAATCAGCAGCCAGGGGATTTAGTAATTTCCTTCCCCTTTTTTTGAAATGGTGAAATTATCGTACATTTGGTCACTGGTTGAAAAAAAAATTCCCTGCATGAAAATAGCTTTTGGCGTGTGATTTACTATCACGGTATTACGTTACGTTTATGATAGTACTATTTCATATTTGAATTTTACGGTATACCGTCATACCAGTATATCGTCACATCCCTAATTCATGCTGTGATTCATCTCTTTTGGCAGCTGAATCCAAAGGCTTTGTGGTGACCATTAATCTCACTGGGAAATGATCCAATTTCGATACTATGAACGAATTGGGTGAGCGGACAGGTGAGCAGACAGGTGCAGGTGATCAGACAGGAGATCAGACAGGTGAGCAGGCAGGTGCAGGTGATCAGACAGGTGAACAGACAGGTAATCAGGCAGGAGATCAGACAGGTGAGCAGACTAAACAAACTACCAGCCAAAGGGAGGTCCCCGTACACCCAGCACCATGCCACAGGTGAGGCTCTTCAGTCACGACCTGCGTTTGGATTTGGCAGGGACAAACCGCAGTGCACCTTCCAGCAAAGATCTGAACGAATCACAACCTTGTAAACATCCCTTGAGGTTCTGAATAGTAGGACAGAGAAGGGAAATTGCATGGATATGAAACATGCATGAGTTGGGCACAGAGACATTTGCTCTGATATAAAACAGTGTATGGTAGGATTTTACTTGATCTGCATGCTATGAAACGTTTATTACACTGTCCTAAGCATGGTATACCACCTGTTATAACCATGTTATAACGGAAAAGTGTATTACAGCTTGTGACAGATGTCATAATGCTCTGGTAATGTGTGCAGAGATCATTTTGTTAGAAGGAAATGAAGAAGCTAAAATGCTACAGTGCTGATAAGGCAAAGCTAAAATGCGAGAGTGACCGTCCTGAGAACAGTAGAAGGGCACGTCCGTGGTTTATCTCTGCAAGGTCACCCTGAAGATCGGCCCTTCGAGTTCAGAGCCGTTTCTGCAGCGGGAGCCATTTTAAGTTCCCTGGCGAGCCGACATCTGAAGGAGAGCTGCTGGGGGGGGGGCTATCTGTGAAGGCCTGCTTTACAGACGTGGCAGCAGGGAGGATGTCCAATCTGCTCTGTGAAAGTCAGTCGGGGGGGGGGATTGACTCTGTGGGGTTTGGCTTTTCTACTAAAAACCGGGGCCCAAACTGGAGGTGCGTTGAACAGCGTCTCCATCCTCCGTCCAGCTTCAAACAGAGGAGCTCAGATGGGCTGCACCCCTAAAATTAGAGCCTGACACCGACCCCCCCCCCCCCATGAGAAAGTCCATGAGAAACCAAAAGGAAAATAGCATCCAAGTGGAACCAAGGTTTTTGGGGAGGCTTTAAAAAGATTTGTTTTCTTTTTTTACATTTGGGTATCACTACTCTAAAGGAATGCAGTCCAGCTAACAATTTTTTGTTTTCCAGAACATTCCCAGAAAGTTGGGGATAACATTCCCACTTTATAGATCCATAAATTGTGTCATTTTCCTGGATGGCCCTTGAATGTTTCTTATGCTGGGACTGTTTTTCTGTGTCTTTGGCCTGAACACTGTTTGGAGAACATTCCCTCTCACGACATCTCCATTTAATTTTTTTTTTTTTAAGGCTAAAATAATTTGTATATTTCCCTGTTATCTTTTTTCCTTTTTGCTTTCTCTCTCCGGTTACCTGTACTATGTGTTCGACGTTCTTGTTACTTTTTAAATTTAGTCTTGTGTTTTTTTTTTTTTTTTGTTTAAGCGCTTTTTTTTTCCTTCTTCGCGTAGGAGGATTGTTTACTAGCGTCTGACTCTTTCCGCCCACGCGTATGGGAACCGAAAACGCTCGGTTCCCGCGCTCGCACGGTCACAGTGAAAACGCGCGTGCCGGGCGTGCGTCGCCCCGGACGGAGACGATGGAATCCTGTCTGTCGCGAGCGCTGCAGTCGGCCTTTCATCGCTCGTCAGCGGCGTGCGGAAACGTCACCGTGCCCCAAAAATAAAAAACACATGAATAATGCACGGCGCATTGTTTTGGCACAGTCAGTCGGTTGCCCGGCTGATGAAATCCGGGCGGAAATTGGGGAAATCTCGCTGTCATTACCGTGCCGACGGCGAGCGCCGCCGCGAGGGTCACGCTCGCGTCGGGAGCTGGAGACGGCGGCGCTCGCCGTCGGCACGGTAACGGCGACGCGCGGCGCACCTGAGACAGGTGACGTGCAAGGCAGTGCGTGTGAAGTGGAATGAGCTCCTTCCTCGGCTGATGTCTCTCGTCGGAAAGGGGGCCGGCTGTGCAGCAGCAGGGGTATTTAGTGCGCCTGAGGTGTGGAATCGCTTCCCTCCGCACCTTTCGATAGGCGCAGTGGAGCGGAAGACTGTCTTTAATTCCCTGCTGCTCAAGTACAGCTGCTTCAGTTTCCACGTTCAAAACTGAGGCTCTGATCGCGTTTGATTTCGTCGCGTTCTCTGGGTGGGTTACCCATGAGCGCATGCTGTAGTTCACGTCAGAAAACTAGGATGTGCGCATCCTACCTGCTTTTTACACATACCTTATTCATATATTACCTGACTTTTATGCACACCTTGCACACAAATTAGTTTACACACACCTTGGCTTACATGCAGCTTACATAAACCTTACACCTTAGACTCATCTTGCCTAAACCTTACACACATCTTACTTGATCTTTACACACACCTTGCCTAAACTTTACGTACACATTACATACATCTTACTTACACCTTACACACTGTAAACACATCTTACCAAAACCACTGTAGCTGGATAGATTGGATGAACCCAGCCTGTTAAGTCAAGAAAGTTTAATTAAATGTTTGGCCTGTTGAACCTCAGATTTTTGTCTATAGCTTCACCTCAACTGAGCAAGAAAGGCTTATTAAGATACCATACTGTTTCTACACGCACATAGCAGTGTATGAGACTATATTGCTCCCATAATACATATTGCATCATCCCACTTTGTTCATGAGGCCTAAATTGGCTGCTGATTGAAAGGGAACCTGCTAAAACCAGCAGACAGCCAGGCCTTCTGGGACGGGGATCTGAGACGTCTGGTCTAAATTAGGGCGACTGTCTCCCTAATTAAAATGAGTGGCATTTCCTTGCTAGTATTCTGGGCAGAGCTGTATTCTGAGGGAGTCTGTTGTCTGCAGGCTTTGCCCTGCATGTGGAATGTTGAAGCGCAGCAGGGGGGCGGGGTCTGGCGGCTGATTGGTGGAGCAGGCCCAGTGGGTGGGGGATGCCTGCTGTGCTCACTCTGGTAGGCCGGGCCCCCCCTGTCGGGGAGCCACAGGCAGTCCTTCAGTGTCACGGACAAATTTGTTTAGATAATTTTTCAGGCAAATGTTTTTTTTGCTCCCCATGGTTTCCTTTTTTTTTGTTTTTGAAAATAATAGACATGTCACTGTTTTTATCCTTCACACAGTAGTGCAGTGTATGCTTTTAAATTCAGAGAGTGCTTTTTTTGGCTTTAGTTCATGTATTCATTCAGTGTCATTCATTCATGAGTTCATTCATGAGTTAACACCGAATGCATAACAACTTATAGTTACCCCAAACTAGTTTAGTGAATACCTGCTTTCATCATTCTCACCCACCTTCCCCAACTAGTTTGGCCTCCATCTTGAAAAAACCTGCATAGTAACCCGACTTCCGCAAATTGAATTTGCCCACTTAGGCAACTACAATACTGCAGCATTCCGAGCCTCAGAAATGGCCACTTCCACAGCTGGAAAAAGAATTAATCTGCATTTCCTTTTTTTCCGCACAGCTACACGCAACGAGCCATCCCGGGAATCTCGTTTTTCCCCCCCTAATCCGACAGGAAATAAGGTTATCGTTCTTTTACACGTAGAAACGCAATAGCTATGTTAGCCGCCGCGAGCTCGTAAGTCATCCAGAAAAGCGCTCCTCTTTCCCCGAGCTCTGCCTGGTGCCTGGGGGCTGCGAAGGGACACGCCTGCTTGTTGTTTTCGGAGGGGAAACTGATGATGCGATTTATGTCCTTTGAACGTCTGTGGTGCCTGACAGGATAATAAAATGGCTGACTGCTGTGTCCCCCCCCCCCTCCCGCCCCACTGAGGCACACGTTCGCCTGCTTCCTGCTCCACTGGTCGGTGAAAAAGCTACAGTTTTTTCGCAGCTATAAAATAAGTTTCAGTGTCTTCTGTACAAGACCACAAAAAGAGAAAAAGCCTGGGGGAGTACCAAGCCTAACATTTAACAACCATCCATCCGTCCATCCATTATCTATACCCGCTTATTCCTGGGCAGGGTCGCAGGAGGTGCTGGAGCCAGCTATCCCAGCATGCTTTGGGCGAGAGGCAGGAATACACCCTGGACAGTTCGCCAGTCCATTACAAGGCACAAAAATTTAAGAGCAGGGGAAAATTATGAATTTGCAGAACACTTTGATTCACTGAATTTAAGATAAATATAATCCTTCTCTTTGCTTTTTCAGATGCAACTGAGTCAAAGAGGTTCAGCCCGATATGTGCAATTGGTTGGTTCTACCATTGATTCAGGATCTAACCCATATATAGTATAGCACTGCGTGCTCAAAAGAGCATGTCTTCTCTGCAAAATGCCTCAATGCACTTCAAAGGGTTAAGTTCCCCTGATAACTATATTTTAGCCTTTTCCCACACTTCCTGTGTTTTTGTGTAGTCTAATGCTGTGAGAATAACACAGAGCTTGTTCAGATTGCTTCCTGTGATTCAACAAATGCAGGTTGCTTATAATGTAGCCTTTCTAATGCAAGGCTTTCTCTTAACAACCCTGTAATGGTGCTTACTGTCAGAGCCTATCCGTTTTGGGTTAATTTACCTAATCTTTGAGTTTGTACCTCACGCTTCAACCATAACTGACAAAACTTTATTGAAGAATTATTTTGAAAAGGAAGACATTTGATCGAAAAAGTGAATCTGCTTTGTTTAAAAAATAAAAAATTAAAAAAAAAACACTTTTTCCCATAATTCAAGTATTTACCCATGATTCCTTCTGAATTACCCAAGTGAAAATGGCAACAGGACGCCACCAAAATAAAAAGAGCGGGAAACTGACCCTTCACAGGACAGCAGTACCCCATGAATCCCTGCGTGGCAAGACGAGTCTATCTTTGGCAAAACGCAAACGTTTCCCAGACATTTTTTTAATCTTTTTATTTGTTTGTTGAGGTTTTGGTGGAAGTTATGCACAGTAGGGAGCAACGTTTCCTCTATTCTGTGAACTTCCTGTTTGATTAAAAATAGTGCTACGCTGCGGGGGGTGTGGGGGGGGGGGGGGGGGGGTGGTGGTGAAGTGGGCAGAGCATCACATGGTCACAGGTCTGACTCTTTCTTCTCCATTTTTGGGTTCAGATGTGGGGGGGGGGGGGGGGGGGGGGCGGCAGAACCTCCGGCAAAAATGTGGCCGTTTCGTCGCTTCTTCCCAACATGGGAAGTGGCCTTTTGGGGACATGGCGGCTGAACAGGGGCCCTGGCTGAGTGACTGCGGCGATGCGCTCCTGCAGGATAGCCAGACAATATCTGACGGAACGTCTCGAGGGGAAGAACGACTTTTCGGCTAATCCTCCTGGTCAGAAAGCCCACTTGTGTGGGGAAAAAATAAAAAAAAAAAAAAAAAGAGAATGTGTTCCCAGCCAGCCTTTGGGTCTCCAGATGTTTCCTCCTGTTGTAATTACAGACACAGCACCGTGAAATCCCCAGCTCTCTCACAGTCAGCGTCGAGAAAGAGCAGAACACTTAGCGGCAAACGCGTCCGACCGAGCTTCGGGCTCGAGCTGTTATTTTACGTAACTCCTCAGACCCTTCGACCCGGGAAGATTGCTGACAATTTCAAAGGAGACTTCTGGAGTCTTTTCTGCCTGTGCTTGCCGGTGGCATTTTGAAGGTACGAGCTGCAGGCGGAGGCTATAAGGAAAGGCGCGGCGGGCATTTAGAACCACCGAGGTGGAGGTCTGCATTGGGCTGGGAGTGAGGCCCGAACTCGCCCAAGTCCGACGTCTTTATGGCCCGACCCCAAACCAGCCCGACCAGAACCAGCCCGTCCCGAACCAGCCTGATGTCTTTACAGTTCGACCCCAAACCAGTTCGAACCAGCCTGATCCGAACCCGAACCAGCCCGACGTCTTCACGGCCCGACCCCAAACCAGCCCAACCAGAACCAGCCCGTCCCGAACCAGCCTGATGACTTTACAGTTCGAACCACCCCAGCCCGGTTCGAACCAGCCCGATCCGAACCCGAACCAGCCAGACCCGAACCAGCCCGACGTCTTCACGGCCCGACCAGAACCAGCCCGACCCGAGCACCAGCCCAACGTCTTTACAGTCCGACCCCGAACCAGCCCGACTCAATCCGGCCCCGACGAGCTCCGGGCATATTTTAATCCGATGCATCCTGCCTGCTGAACTAACAAGCCAACAGCACCATGCAGCCCATGGAAAATAGCGCGGCCTTTCCCACAGGGAAGCTGCTGTAGGGAAGGTGTGTTCGCCATCGCGGAACAAACGCTGGTCTGACCCGACGTCGCAGGGCTAGAAATAGGCGCGGCACCTGGCCTGATGTTTTATATTTAACTAAGTATTTAATTATTCTACCGTATATTTCTCTTGTCTGTTGCTTTTTGGCCATTGCTATGCCTTGTAAAGCACATTGAAACTCCATGTGCTGAGTGAAATGCGCTCTATAAATAAAGTCTGATCGACCGATTTGATTGATTAGTGTTTTTTTTCGTCCGGCTTGCGTGCGTGCGTGCGTGCCTGCGTGTGGAGGTCTCCTGGTTGCAGTTGTGTAGGTTGTTTGTTTTTCGCTCTCTGCTGCACCAGCTGTGGCTGCGTCAGTCGTATAGATGGGCCTGGAGGGGTAGAGGCGGGATGTAATGGGGTTGGGGGGAGAGCGGGGGCAGGGGAGGGTGGGTGAGCGGTGCATTTTCCGAAGGGGGGGGGGGGGTCCGGTCGATGTCACCTGTGCCCGGCACTGTTTTTCAACGTGACCGTTCTCCCAGAGGTACTCCGTTTTCATGGTGATGAAGAGCGGATTTGGGGGCAGGGAAGCAGTGGGGGGGGGGGGGGGGGGGGGGGGGGGGGGGTGGGCGGTGCTCCAGAGGTACTTTGTGTTCACGGTGACGAAGAGCGGATTTGGGGGGGGGGGGGGGGGGGGTGGGGGGGGGTTTGTTCCATATTTAGTCCCTTATTCGGGCAGTGTTTGGCCCAGAGGAAGAGCAGCAGCGTATTTATAATCCTCCCGCGCGCGCACCTGCGGGGGAAATGGCGGCCGATGGCGTGTCAGTGCGCTCGCGAAGCGGTCCGTGCGGCCTGTGGGAGCGTCTGGTTGCTTGGGCACGGTGACGTTATTCCATGCCGTCCACTCGCCACATGATACCATCTGCGGGCTTGTTCTGTTTCCTTTTCTGTGGGTGAAATCATAATTGCACAATTGTCCATGACGGTCACGGCTTAAAAAAAAAAAAAAAAAAAAAAAAAAAGTAAAAACGCCAGAGGATCAGTTTCTGGAGAGTAGCTTGTTCGAGCATGTGGTTTACTGTGCTGGAGTGCGTGCAGAACTACATGTCCCTGCACAGTGGGCATGGCTGCTTCCCATCGTCCACTCTGTTCCATTATCATCCTCTGTTCCCATCATCCTCTCTGTTCTGTCATCATCCTCTCTGTTTTTATCATCCTGTGCTCCCGTCATCCTCTCTGTTCCTTTATCATGCTCTGTTCCCATCATCCTCTCTGTTTCATTATCATCCTGTGCTCCCATCATCCTCTCTGTTCTGTTATCATCCTATGTTCCCATCATCCTCTCTGGTTCGTTATCAACCTGTGCTCCCATCATCCTCTCTATTCTGTTATCATCCTGTGTTCCCAGCATCCTCTCTGTTCTGCTATCATTCTGTCTTCCCAGCATCCTCTCTGTTAACAGGGCATACCGGAGTGTATCATCCCTTGTCATTCTGTCTTCCCAGCATCCTCTCTGTTGACAGGGCATACCGGAGTGTACCTTGTCACCTTCATATTTCACGCTGAGGGTGTAAAGGCCATCAGTATGGAGACCATACTTTGCGTGGTTTGTTTGTATGTTGGCTTATTCTCCTGTTAGGCTGGGATTCAGTCAACATTTGTTTTTAATATTCACTATCGATTTAAAGAAAACCCTTTTTTTTCTATTCAAACACAGCGTACAATCACTTGAATTAACATGCCAAACTGAGTTTGTGAAGAAAAAGAAGTGCAACATTTCAGTTTACTTATGGGTTAAAGTTAAGGACAAATGTCTATTGATTGTAGGCCTCTGTCTGAAGAAAAGTTCCAGAAAGCTCATTAAGTGAGTTTAGTCTGCAGGTCTTATTGCAGCAGGCAGACTGACAGCAGGGAGAGAGATGGCTGTGTGAGTGTGTGCTTGTCTCTCTCTCTCTCCTTGTTGACTGAAATGCGTGTGTGTGTTTGCGTGAGAGTGTGTGCGTGTGTGTGTGTGTGTGTGTGAGTCTCTCTCTCTCCTCGTTGACTGAAGTGTGTGTGTGTGCGTGTGTGAGTGTGTGTGAGTCTCTCTCTCTCCTTGTTGACTGAAGTGTGTGTGTGTGTGTGTGTAATGTGTGTGTCTCTCTCTCTCGCCTTGTTGACTGAAGTGTGTGTGTGTGTGTGCGTGTGTAATGTGTGTCTCTCTCTCCTCATTGACTGAAGTGTGTGTGTGTGTGCGTGTGTAATGTGTGTCTCTCTCTCTCCTCTTTGACTGAAATGCGTGTGTGTGTTTGTGTGAGTGTGAGTGTGTGTGCGTGTGTGTGTGTGTATGTCTCTCTCTCTCCTCGTTGGCTGAAATGCGTGTGTGTGTTTGTGTGAGTGTGAGTGTGTGTGCGTGTGTGTGTGTGTATGTCTCTCTCCTCGTTGGCTGAAATGCGTGTGTGTGTTTGTGTGTGTGTGAATGTGTGTGCGTGCGTGTGTGTGTGTGTATGTCTCTCTCTCTCCTCGTTGGCTGAAATGCGTGTGTGTGTTTGTGTGAGTGTGAGTGTGCGTGCGTGTGTGTGTGTGTATGTCTCTCTCTCTTCTCGTTGGCTGAAATGCGTGTGTGTGTGTGTGTGTGTGTGCGCGTGTGTGTGTGTGTGTGTGTGTGTATGTCTCTCTCTCCTCGTTGGCTGAAAGGGGCGTCGTAAAAATTGCCAGATCGCATGCCTGCTCTGTGAATCGGCGATGCGAGCGCCTTCCGCACCTTTCCTCTCACTCGGGGAGGGGGAAGGCTTACCCCCCACAGGCCCTCACTACCTCTTTCAGGGGGTTAAAAATAGCCAGAGGATGTGCCTGTTCTTGCCTGTGCTCTCTCGTTCTGTCTCTCTCTCTCTTTCTCTGACTCTTTATCACTCTCTCTCTCTCATTCTGACTCTCACTGACTCTCTGTCACTCTGTCTCTCTCTTTGGCTCTCTCTCTCTGTCTCTCTCTCTCACTGACTCTCTCTCACTGACTCTCTGACTCTCTCTCTGACTCTCTCTGTCTCTCTCTCACTGACTCTCTCTCACTCTGTCTCTCTCTTGTTCTCTCACTCTCACTCTCTCTCTGGGTCTCTCTCTTGTTCTCTCTCTCTCTGACTCTCTCTCTCTCTCTCTCTCTCTCTCTGACTCTCTCTCTCTCTCTCTCTCTCTGCCTCTTTCTCTCTCTCTGCTGAATAACGCGGACGTGGGGAGTGTTTGGCGGTACTTTAGCGGTAGCCCACTAGCGCAGTACTGGAGAGCAGGTTTCCAGATTTATTTTCATTGGACGGAGCACTTGGCAAAAGGCTGTGCAAAACCAAACTTTACAGAGGCCATATATTCGGCAGCTATCGATGTATAATATTGTGTTTCACCTTGGTGTCCCTGTAGTCCTTTGCATCTGCATAAATAATAGTTGTTTGTTACATAAACATGTGCACTCAAAATAGTAAAGTTGTTCACCGCGGTTGTTCACTTAAGGTTATGATCTGAAAGTAATGATACGGTAAAACAATTCTATTACCGAAACACCTACATGTTTGAAATAAAATAAGAGCAGTCATTTAGGTGGTACCAAACCCTGACAGGAAGGCTTGTTCAGCAGAATCAGAGTCACTGAGTTCACTAATATTTCCCACAGAATGATATTGAGCATTTACCGGCTTAATGTTTGCAATCTACAATATCCTGTGTTCTGACGCCACAAAGAAAATAAAGGTGGGAGAGAATGTTAATGCTACCGTAGGATGATTAATGGTTTATAAAGCACTGATACTGCCCTGTGGATCTTTTAATATAATCCTAAGAAAGCTTGAGCCGTGAAGTACAGGCTCTGCTCTCTGCATTCCCAAATCCCATCACACTCTCCCTCCACCACAGAGGGAACCCCCCCCCCTCCACCTTCCCCCCCCCCCCCCCCCCATATCCCATAACACTTTCCCTCCACCACAGAGGGAACCCCCCCTCCCCCCCCCAGCGCTGTTCCAAAGCCTTAGAATTAGCCTAAAGCACAACCAATCAAAATCTCCAACTCGGCTTATCGCCGGGCAGTTTGTATACACCGTGGACCCCTATTGGGCAAAGGATTTAATGCCTGTTGTGCAATTGTTGCAGTAGTGTTGCAGGTATAGCCTGTCAAATGTGCGATGGAACTCAAAAACATCCGCCACTTCTGAAATGCTTCAATGTGCTGATACAGTTCCCAAAAGTAAACTGAGAGAGAGAGAGAGCGAGAGAGAGAGAGAGAGAGAGGGAGGGAGAAAGAGAGCTAGAGAGAGGTAGTGATGGAGAGAGAGGAAGGGAGAAAAGAGAGAGAGAAAGGAAGGGGTGAGAGAGCATAAGAGAGAGAGAGAGGGAGAGAGAGAGGTAGGGAAAAAGACAGAGATAGAGGTAGGGAAAATGAGAGAGAGAGCTACGGATGGAGAGAGAGTGGGGACATGCCTTGCAGAGGCAATTGCTATATATTTTATATAGTCACGCATTTTAAAAAATAGCTATTTCTAGAAGCAGCTAATATATTTACTCTGTTATATTGTAAGTTGTTCTGAATAAGAGCAACTGTTGGATGAATGTAATATAAAGTATATTTGCACATATATTGACACACTCAAAACAGATGTGTTTAAAACAATGTTTAACGTGTCATTTTTTAACACGCTTCCATGTCAAGTTAAGGGCAACACATTTAGTGTTACTTTCAAAACAGTCTGTGTGTAAAAAGACTCTAGTTGTGACAAATAATTTGGATATTTGTTACACGAAAGTAGTAACTTTGACACAAAAAGTGTTGAAATTAACACAAATGTAGTGACAGAAAAAGTGTGCTGGACGTTTTGAGAGTGTACACCATTGTGGTTGCAGTATATTCTGTTCCATAAGGTTCTGCAGAGAGGATTCTCGGCGCCAGATCTGTGCTGAATCACCTGCAGTGCAGACAGGGCCCATATTACCGTGTATTCATTTAGGGCAAGTGCTACTCAGGACTCGGGCCCCTGACCTGTTCGCTGTTGTCACGGGCCCTTAAACAGAAGGTTATCGCCATGGCGACCTTTCAGATAGACAGGACAGGACCTGTCAGGCTCTGAGGTCCAGGGTCACGACCTTTAAGAGTGTTTCACATTCCCTCTCTCTCCCTGGCCTGGTTCTCCCCGGCCCTGTCCCAGACCTGGAGCTCAGCCAGCTCAGCTCCATGGTATTTGGGTTATTGTATCAGTGGGGCAGTATCCCCTTATATTGTGCTTTTTTTTTTTTTAATGTTGAATGAACTGTCCTATGGCATGCAGCGTATCAACCCTTTCTTCTTCCGAACACATTGTTTGTTTGCCGCGATGGAGAATGCAGTGGTCTGGTCTGCATGGTTCCGCATTTGAAGGTCAGAATCACTTCCTGCCTTTCCTTTCGTCCAATCACAGCCAAGGAACCCCCGCGCCGGCACTAGATGCTGTCCAATCAGTCGCTGCGTTTCCAGATTCCTCTGCATGCTTATGTGTTTGGGCCCAAGTCACGTGGCATGTCTATATATATATATATATATGAGTATAAATGCCTGTAATGTAATATAATGTTATATGGATTAAGAAGTCAATGGATTAAGAAGTCAAAGTCAGTTTTGCCCTGGAAAACATTAATTGTCATTGATCAAAATGGTTTTTCGATTCTTTGTTTTCAATAATTTGCCTGAGGCAGGAACCAAAACAGAAGCTGTGAGTATTAGAGGGCTACAGGCCTTGTGTCAGAGCTGCAGTGGTGACTGAGGCCTTTTGGGTAACGTAGTCCAGCGAGGAGGTTGTGAAAGCTGAGGCAAACTCACGGCTAACGCGCTCGACAGATGTTGCGGCTTTACAGAAGTGTGAAAATTACCCAGATGTGAAATTTCATGGCTCCTCGACGACTGTCTCGCCAGACCGTCCCTCGGGAAACGCACACCACGCCCCGGGCCTGTTTGAAAACACCAGACCTCCTCCACTCCGTAAATCATCCCTGGCGTTATGGGGAGTGACAGCTGGGGGGTGTTTTGCCGTGTTAAATTATTGTTATTGAACATTTGTGGTAGCAGGTGGTAATGCACCAGAGTGTGCCATACGCAGTGTGTAAAATAAGAATTGAGTCATATGCAAAAAAAAATTTATTATGCGGTTTGGTATAAGTGTCCATTTCCACTCTGTCAGGTTATGCTGACATGAACACACCTGCAGACTGTGGGGTGCTTAGCAGCCAACTTTCCAAATTCTGTTTCGCTCTGTTTTGTGCTTTGCCCCTAAATTTAAACACAGAACAATTTTCACGAAGTGTTACATTTTTTTTTTTTTCATACACAACATTGTTCATGAATTTTACCACCACAGAGCCCCAAGCATGCCAAAAGCTGTCTGAACAGTGCTGTTGACTTGATACTGACAGTAATGTGTGTTGATATATTTTTATGAAAATACAAATACTCATGATATTTTTCCTATGAACTGCCCAGTGTACACTGTCCCTTTGTATTTTACGGTATAAATTATTTCAGCAATACAAACGGAGCGCATTTTCTTAAAGGTGAGGCGTATGACGCCCCTTTGCTAAACATGGCTGCTTTGCCAGTTATCGTTCGCGCAGTAATCTGTTTGCGCAGAAACACCGTGTCCTTGGAATGTTCCGGAGTCTTCCCCCTTCCAGGTGTCGATAAGCACTGGAAAACTCCAGTACCTCCTTGAAAGTTTATTAGCGTTCTATTTCAGGCACCTGCCAAGTGACCTCCCCCCCCAACCCCAATTCCTTTGTCTCTCAGTGTAATCATACTTCAACACGTCCATAAATGGCGTTTTAACTGCGCTGTTTCGCCGTGATTTCCCGTACAGGCCGAACGGAGCGAACCTTTATGGCCTGATCAAAACAATGTATTTTTCCATTTCCCCTGAGCTATAATTACAGTCCCCGCGAGGCGCGATACGTTTTCTTTTCACGCAGACCAAAGAAACAAGAAGTCTTTTTTTAAATGCTGACTGCATCTTCACGAGCAAATAAATGACACCTTCACAGCATGACGCGCATGATTGCTTATAGAAGTGATGCTTTTATTGTGTGAACAAACACAAAGCACATTTTGCAGCCAGTAAACTTCTGACACTGCAAAGCACCGGCGTCTCAGAGGCTTTCCCAGATTCACGGCTGCTTCCCCGTTTCGTCGTACCTTTTTCTCTGTCGCCTTGCAGCACAGAGAGAGAGAGCGTGTCGTTCTGTGGGGGACTACAGCTGTGAATAGAGGCAGGAATTCCACCGCCTGGTCGCCGGGGGGGGGGGGGCGATGGGATGGGAGCAGTGTCAGGAAAGGTCCCAGTGATGAAATTCAGCCCAGACAGAAGAAACTCCATGCCACAGGGCATCTCTCTTTCTCTCTCTCTCTCTGTCTCTCACTTTCCTCTCTCTCCTCACTCTCTCTGTGTCTCTCTCTCCCTGGTCTCTCTCTCCCTCCCTCTGTTCTCTCTCTCTCTCTCTCCC
The DNA here is from genome assembly GCA_025169545.1 of Anguilla japonica. NCBI lineage: Eukaryota > Metazoa > Chordata > Actinopteri > Anguilliformes > Anguillidae > Anguilla > Anguilla japonica. The sequence continues at coordinate 2,874,382 of CM045886.1, forward strand.
TCTACTCTCTCTTCCTCACTCTCTCTTCCTTCACTGCCTCTCCCTCCCTCTCTCTCTCCTCTCTCTCCTTTGCCTTTTCTCTCCTCTCTCTATTTCTCCCTGTCTCTCTCTCTCCCTCCCTTCAAGGCAAGATAACAGCCTGTAGTGAGGGTTTCTGAAACAGCTGTGCACTATGGATAGTGTGTGTGCATACACAGGGTTTCTGAAACACAGCTGAGGACTTGGCACAGTGTGTGTGCATACACAGGGTTTCTGAAACAGCTGTGCACTCGGGACAGGGGTCTTGGCAGCGGATCGGGTCAGCTGGTTCGTCTCAGCTGGAGGTTCGGGGTGGAGCCCTTTCCACCCTGATTTTGATGGCATGGTTATTTTGGGCCGGGGCGAGGTGTGATCGCAGTTTTATGGTCTAGAGACTGAGATCTAAAACAGGAAGTGGGTGTTAGCTCTTATTTGGAGGCCTCATATGTGGTCTTGTCACAGGGAGTCACAGAAAACACTCATCTTCTTTTAGCTCTTAATGTTTCTTTCCAAAACAATGTTCTTCTCTCGAAGTCATTAATGTGCACCAGATACAGGACTGGGAAAACACCCAGTATGTTAAAAAGAAACACATTTTTTGCAGTGTGAGAATGTAATGTACTATAATCTTTGACTGTTCATTGTCAGATATGATAGAAATATAATGTTAATTTTAAAAAATTATTACAGTACTCTTAAAGCACAGAATGCCAGGCCTTACCCCATGCATTATTCCTAGTGTCACAGCGATTGCCCTCGTTATCATAAAGGACTGAAGCTTATTTACGAACCCGAGACAGAAATGTGATTACGTACCTGAGAAAGTTACAGTAAATAACAAGCAGGCATCTGAAGCTTGAGGAAGCATCGCAGTGCAGGTGTGGTGTGCACTGTATCAGGTGTGTGTGCACTGTACCAGGTGTGTGTGCACTGTATCAGGTGTGTGTGCACTGTACCAGGTGTGTGTGCACTGTACCAGGTGTGTGTGCACTGTATCAGGTGTGTGTGCACTGTACCAGGTGTGTGTGCACTGTATCAGGTGTGTGTGCACTGTACCAGGTGTGTGTGCACTGTACCAGGTGTGTGTGCACTGTACCAGGTGTGTGTGCACTGTATCAGGTGTGTGTGCACTGTACCAGGTGTGTGTGCACTGTATCAGGTGTGTGTGCACTGTACCAGGTGTGTGTGCACTGTATCAGGTGTGTGTGCACTGTACCAGGTGTGTGTGCGCTGTACCAGGTGTGTGTGCGCTGTACCAGGTGTGTGTGCACTGTACCAGGTGTGTGTGCACTGTATCAGGTGTGTGCGCACTGTACCAGGTGTGTGTGCAGAGCGGCTGGCTGCCTAATTGGTTGATTTCATCCAATCAGCTTAAAGATGTTCCCGGGTTCTTAAGTGGAAAATTACAACAGCTGTAGGAGCTTTATTTGAGCATCCGGGGGTGTAGGGGCCGAAGAAAAAGAGAGAAGAAAAGGGTGTGTAATAAATCACTAGCCCCCCCCCCCCCCCCCCCCCCCCCCCCCATACTCCCCCTGCTGCAGCAGCCGTTCATCTTCTCCATGCAGTCTTCTGCACATGCCCCCCCCACCCCCCACACCCCCCCACCCCCCCACCCCCCCATACCCAAACTCAGAGGCCCTAAGCTGCTGCTGTTGTGCACCTGTCTGGTGTAACGCGGGACGCGGTCAGAAACACACCGACCTTCAGTATCACACGTCGTCAGACTTCGCGACTGCCGCAGGGAACGGGAACGTTATGAAGGGGAGCTGCGAATATTCGCGAGGCCGTGAGAAGGGGGGGGATGGGGGGGGGGGGATGGGCTGCTCGACTCCACAGGCAAAAATAGAGCAAACGTTGTGTTTTTCAGTTTGGTTTTTCAGTGCTGATCTGACGACGCTGTCCTAAAGACTCTCGCATTGAACACTCACCAGATTCACTAAGAGACCTTTGACTGTGACTGACCTGTCCTCCACCACCCCGATCTACCAACCCTTCCCCACTACCATCTACCAACCCCCCCCAAACCACCCCACCACCTATCATCCCCCACCCCCCACAACCCGACAACCCCACCACCTACCATCCACCCCCACTACCACCACCAACCGACTAACCCCCTCCACCGTCACCACCAGCAAATGAAAAAAAATTAAATATACCTGTACCAGATTCACTACCTTCTGTTTTTAGGGGCTGTTCTGACTCGAGGAGGATGAACTGTTCAGTGTGCTGTGGTCACGGGCTCAACTGAACCTTTTAGTTGATTACCTCGTTATATCCATATAGCAGTCCACCAGCTTTTTAAATCCCTGTGCTGCCAGCAAGGGGCTCGCCTACTTTCTCTGGAGATAAATAACAATAACAAACTGTTTTTTTTTTCATGAACATATCTATATATATATATCTCTTTAAGAAACTGCAGGCTTATTCCTTGTCATGTGGTTCTAGAATTACAAGTAAACGTCTAGCCATTTATTTACTCTACTGTTTTGTGGAGTTTTTGTTATTGCTTATGCTGTTATGTAATAATATTTTATGTGGTTGAATCAAAAGCCTCATCCAGGCAGGAAATGCAGTTTTTAGGAGCCATAAAAGCTGAAGTTATTCTGATCTTTTTTTAAACTTCAAATGCACGAGCTTCCTTTGTTCTAGCGCAGAACAAGTGTTTATTATATAACCTCTTTCTGATAGTTATTGCCTTTTTGCTGCCAGTCATCCTGTGCATTCACAGTGATTATCAGTCTTATTGATCTTGCTGTACAGAGATCAGCACAGTCATGTCTTCACACTTCCTATTATGTGTTAAGTATCAGCAGTCCTTGTTAACACCCTTATTAGCAGAGTAGGATTAGCTGTTTTAGCATCATAGTAGCAGTAGCTTCTTTCATATTGGGTTAGCATTTCCTGTTTTAGTAACAGGTTAGCATTAGCTCCCTTAGTAGTGGGTTAAGTGTTTAACACATTTAGAAGTGGGCAAGCATTAGCTGTTTTACTAGCAGGGTAGCATTCTCTCGAGTAATGGTTTAGCAATAACACTTTTACTCATGGGTTAGCATATCCTGTAGTAGCAAGGTAGCATTATAACCTTTAGTACTGGGTTAGGGTTAGGGTTAGCATTAACAGTGGGGTAGACTTTGCTGTTTTATTGGTATCGTAGCATTTGCTGTTTTAGTAGTGGTAGTAGCATTAGCTATCATACTAGCATGGTAGCATTCCACATTTGTACTAACATTAGCTGCTGGAAAACATCCTTATTGGAATTCCAGGTATGCCAAAATTGTGCGGTGACAGGTTGAGCAGCACAGGAACGGGTGACAGGCCGGGTGACCTTGAGGTGCGGTTCAGTCACAGCTGGATTCCAGCATGCCAAAGCATAGCTCACTTTCTGTTGGAAGGTGGATTTTGGAACAATTATGCGTTGGGCCCCAATTTCCGACCTGAACCACATTGCCTCAGGTGACACCTGGGGGTTAAACTGAGCATGCCCAAATATCAGCTTCCTCCAAAAATGCGAATACTGGACAGGGCTCCAGGCATTGTGCGACCATTTTTCACTAGGCGGAGCGAGTGTTGTTGCGCTGGTGCAACTACAATGTTAATGAACTTTTAAAATGATTTGCTTTTCGTCTTTCATTGCGCAATTTAAGCTGTCCTGCATGTGTGGTGCAAAGATCAGTGTGATAAGTAGAGGAGGGCGGGGCGAAATGTAACCTGGGACGCTTTTAGGTGGTTGCACAGGAACTTGAGACATATTCGACGTGTTTCGGGTTAAACGCCAACCTCCCGTCGTCTCCGAAGAACGGCGGGAGATTTTGATAAATATTTTGGGAGGCGTTGCCAAAAGTCTGTTTTGGCTATGGACGGAAGGACGGAATGGACGGAATGTATCTAAGGACGGAATGTAAGGACGGAATGTATATGATCGTCAACAGTCTTAATGTCTTACAGGTTGCGTAGTTTTGATAGAGCATGCTAGCTTGCTGGGATTGCTAGCCAGTCAAAAGCGCGGACACACCCCAGGCAGGTTAAACCTAACAGACTGTTTCTCGTATGCCACCTATGATAGAAAGTACTCGTCGCTGGAGAGTGTGAAACTACTAATAGTAGGCCTAAGCTAGAGTTTTTGATAGGCTCCATTATGACATTTCTTAAGCATCTACATACAATCCAATGTACATAATAGCCAACGGCGACAAAATATAAGGACACACAAACACGTAGCTACGCAATGCAGAATAGACAGATCAAACAAAACCGTCCTCTGCTTTCAGTGCGTTTCATGTGCTCCGTAATGACAAATCTACACATGGAGACCACCGCAGAATGTAGCAAAATAATCATTTGGATGTGCGATGCCATTGGCAAAATGTTGCGACACCAAATCTAGTGACACCGCCACCACTTTAAAAAGTTAGTGGCACCCGTTGAAAAAGCTGGCCTGGCGCCTTGCTAGAACATTCTTTTTTTTTTTTTTTTGTACTTTAACACTTATTAATTATTCTATTACATAACGTCCTGAACAGAATCTCTCAGCAGGGGCCCGTTCTGTTTGTTCTAATGTCAGGGGGAGTGCTTTCATCATACGAAGAGCCATTTGTGAGATTAGGATCCGTTTCAAAGTCTCGCCCGGGTTTGTACGCGCGCAGTAAATCGCGGTTAGCGCAGCCGCTATCTTCTGCGCTGAGAATCAAAGAGGAGAGCGCGACACGACTCGTTGCCATGGCAAGTAGACCTTCCTGCAAATTAGCAGATTGCGGTTCTGACCCCCGGGGGGAAGGTTCAGATTCAGGTGTGGTTTTGTTCCTGCTCAGCGCACAGAAAAAAAGGGGAATTGACTACTTTTATGACTTTCGGTGATCACTGTGCTGTGCAGAGCAATGCTTGTGATTTTTCGACAGGCTGTCTTCCTCAGAGCATAAATGATATCTCCTTGTGTCCTTGTAGGGACATCATTAACGCACACAAACGGGATTTTATTGATTTACGAGGGCTGATATTGCTACTACTGCTGCTGCTGCTGCTACTACTACTACTACTACTACTACTAATAATAATAATAATAATAATATAAATGTATTTGTACAGCAGTTTCATACTGCTTGTCTCAAAAAAGAATTGCAAAGACAGTCCAAAGAAGCGGAATTTACTGATTAAGACACTGATATAAAGGAAAAAGTAAAAATCTGTAGCAAGATTTTTAAAATGTAAACAACAGAATAAAGTGTTTAGAGGGGGTCTAAAATAATGTGTTGTTGTAAAGAGATGTAAAAGTTGACACAGATCCAGGCCTTGTAACAACGCTCCTGGATAAAACTGGAGAAAAAGATTTGTTTGTCAACATACATGTAGCCTCATATTGGGACTCGTACAGGAATATATTTACCACCAGTGAAATAATGCAGTTGTGTTTGGATTTTTGTTTTCCAACAGAGGTATCAGGGAATTTGGACCCTCCCAAAACCCAAAAGAAATTGAATCTGTAATCTGTAATCTTTGAGTAGAGTACATTGTGTGCAGTGTGTACACACTCTGTATTTTGATTGGTTGTTTGAGCAGTGCACATTGTGTGCAGTGTACACAGTAATGTGATTGTTTGATCAGCATACACACACTGCAGTGTGATTGGCTGTTTGATCAGCATACACATTCTGTAATGTGATTGGTTGTGTGTGTGTGTGTGTGTGTGTGTGTGTGTGCCTGCACTTGTGTGTGTGTGTGTGTGTGTGTGCACATGCGTGCGCAACCGTGTGTCTGTGTGTGTGTGCCTGTGTGTGTGTGTGTGTGTGTGTGTGCCTGTGTGTGCGTGCGCTAGTGTGTGTGTCCGCACAGTGTTGAACACGGGCCATCTGGACTCTGTTCACCAGGGAACTGAAACAAAAGGAGCAGGAAGCTGGTCACATTAGTCTGGCTTTGAAAGCGACACACTTTCTCTGTCACCTGCATCCCTGGCTGCTGTTCCCTGCTCGGGGGGGGGGCGGGGGGGGGGGGGGGGGGGGATTTCATTTCTCTTTTTTTCTGCGCTGAATTCCGCGCATAGCTGGCGGCTCATGAAGCCCCTGCTGTATAAACGGTCGGCCTTGGCATGCGGTGAGCAAACACAGCGAGCTTTCACGCCCATTATCCCCCCTGCCCTGAATTACGGCCCTGGCCCAGAGACGAAGACGAGACGGAAAAAAAAATAAAAAAAAAAAAGGAATCCGTCAGCCGGATTCCAGGAAGGACACCGCAAAAAAACTGCCTTCGTGTATAAAAGTAGAAATTGATTTTTTTGACGACCGAATAAAAGCAGAAAGGAGTTTACGCGCCTGCTTCTGCCCCCTCGTTCTCGTTCTTCTCTCGAAGCGCCGGAGAAAACGAGAGGACCTCTCGTTCGCCGCGTTCGTTTCGCCACCTCGCCCTTGTCATCATTCGTCATAATTTTAAGCATTTTTTTTTTTGCTTCCCCTCCCTTATTCTCGCCAGAGTGTTATGTAAACAGGGAGGGTGGACTATGATGGGGGAGGAGCTGGTCTTGTAACCTGAAGGTTAGGTACCTTGCTCAAGGGAACACTGCTCAAGGTATTCTAACCTTCAGTGTATGTCCCACTGTAGAAATGGATGTAAAGAGTTTGATAAGAGTGCCTGTATTAATGTATGTAATGTGATGAGGTCGTTGGTTTGCTTCAAGTACGAGCCACAGTCTGATCAGTGTGCTCAAACCTAAAAAAAGACTTTTAAAAAATGAAGCAGTGTGTTGTGACAGTGGGCCAATGGGCAGCCTGCGAACGCCAGCAGGATGGATAATGGGGCCTGTGTTATTGTGTTATTGGTATTAGAGGCCCGTGTTGGGTGTGTGTCCCTGGTGTCGTGTGATTGTGACGCGTCACCCCTCGCTCTACAGTGCGTCACACGCTAAGGCAGAAGACCCCCAGGGTGTCCAGGCTTGACGCACTGCTGAACACCGCCCGGCCTGCGCGTACGTTATGAGCCTGGCTGGGCTGAATGGCCTGCTCTCCTCATTATGTGTTATTATGTTCTACTGTTCTAGATGGGCTGAATGGGAAAGAGAGTGTAGAGGGGGGAGAGAGAGAGAGCTAGAGAGAGAGAGAGGGGGGGAAAGAGAATGTAGAGGGGAGAGAGAGAGAGAGAGAGAGGGAGTGAGAGAAGAAGAGAAGAGAGAGAGAGGGGGAAAGAGAATGTAGAGGGGAGAGAGAGAGACAGAGAGAGAGGGGGAAAGAGAATGTAGAGGAGAGAGAGAGAGAGAGACAGAGAGAGAGGGGGAAAGAGAGTAGAGGGGAGAGAGAGAGAGAGGGGGGAAAGTGAAGAGGGGAGAGAGAGAGACAGAGAGAGGGGGGAAAGTGAAGAGGGGAGAGAGACAGAGAGAGGGGGGGAAAGAGAATGTAGAGGGGAGAGAGAGAGAGAGAGGGGGAAAGAGAATGTAGAGGGGGGGAAAGTGAGAGGGGAGAGAGAGAGAGAGGAGGGGGGGAAAGAGAATGCAGAGGGGAGAGAGAGAGAGAGGGGGGAAAGTGAAGAGGGGAGAGAGACAGAGAGAGGGGGGGAAAGAGAATGTAGAGGGGAGAGAGACAGAGAGAGTGGGGGAAAGAGAATGCAGAGGGGAGAGAGAGAGAGACAGAGAGAGAGGGGGAAATTGTAGAGGGGAGAGAGAGAGACAGAGAGAGGGGGGGAAGTGTAGAGGGGAGAGAGACAGAAGGCGCGTTTCCACCGCAGGAACTTTACCCCGGAACTAGGAACCTTTTGAGGAACTACGTGCGTTTCCACCGCAGGAACTAGGGTCTAAATTTAGTTCCGGGGGCTTTATTTTACCTCCAAAAGGTTCCTGCTCAGGGGGTAGTACTTTCCGAAAGTACAGGAACCTTTTGGGTGGAGCTTGCAGCGCTGAACATTTCTGATTGGTCGAGTACACGCAGCATTTTTTTGTATTTATTTTCAACCGCCATGTTTGAAAATATGCAGCCGCAAAACAATTTATTTTCATAATAACTTCAAATCAAACTTGTATGTTATGCGGCGCAGTAGCCTAGTTTTAGTTATAGCCTGCCAACGTCTTGGAATTATAACGTGTGCTCTTCTGTTCTTTTCTTGCTTTAGTATTCGTTTTATAAAATGCTAAGCATTCGTGCTGGGACAGCATATTACGTACCAAAACATTCAAACGGATTAATTCGGTTGCTGAATATTTTCTTCCGGATTTTCTTCGTTAGTCCGTTGTAATTGACTCAAAACGTTTGATACAGTTATGTGAGGTATGCGGTAGTTCTGCGTAATTCACATTGTTGATACAGTAAAAGCAAACTGGAAATCACCTTCCGCACTTTTTGTCAGAGAAAAATAACAGGTTAATTCTAGTAATCGTCGCTTTAGCTTTTTCTGACTGCCGTTAATTTTACTCTGCCATTCTTCAATTCCACAAAAAGACCAGGAAGACTATGGACTAATTTATGGTGCATGGTTCGCATCTGGAGGGCACACTTCGCTGCTCGGCTAGCAGTAACTTCGAAGGAAAGCAAACGGTGGCTGTACCACTGCTAATTTAAATTTTCACGCAAGTCCGAGTTTTTCGTTCTATTCTTGTCATTTTGCGATTAGCCTATATGGAATTGACAATGAGAAAGTAATCAAACAGCAAATTGTTTACAACGTGTGCATGTTTTCTGCTGTTGTTGCCAGTTATATTGGAAATGTGAATACATTCTGTCGCTTCGGATGTCAAGACATGAAAGTGAATGTTCGCATAAAAACATAATGAATGTGCTTGAGAGGATATATAAAACAGTTACAATCTGACTATTGGCCTGTTATATCCTTTTTGTTGCATAACAACGGTCCAAGTTCAACTACCAACGACAGTTTTGCTTGACAACGGTAAAATATGCCCAAACGGCTGCAGAAGAATATTTCAATTCCAGGTGATTAAATTGATTTAAAAAAATCAATAAATACAAAAGTAACCATATATAGTCATTGTTGGTAACCCGTTGTATATACGTGGAATAAACCCCTCCGGGCTGTCCCGGTTATTAGAAAATAATGTAGGCTACTTCGGTGGGGTAGTATGGGGTTACAGAATAAATCATAGGACAGATGGACCCGACGACAACGTCGCTATTTTACACGTCAGCGAACTAATTTGCCTAATCTTCGCGGAACTTTAGACCCCGGTGGAAACGCAGGCAACCATTGTTTGAAGGAACCTTTTAGTTCCTGGAAAAGTAGTTCCTGGGACTAAAAGTTCCGGGTAATTTGGTGGAAACGCGGCTAGAGACAGAGGGGGAAAGAGAATGTAGAGGGGAGAGAGAGAGAGAGAGACAGAGAGAGGGAAGGGGAAAGAGAGTAGAGGGGAGAGAGAGAGAGAGAGACAGAGAGAGGGAAGGGGAAAGAGAGTAGAGGGGAGAGAGAGAGAGAGAGAGAGAGAGAGAGAGGGAGGGAAAAGGGAAACGGAGAGGAAGAAGTAGAGAAAGGAGAGTGGACGTAGAGTTAGCAGAGAAAGGAGAGAGAGGATGGAAGCGTGCGGGGAGAGAGAGAGGGGGGGAGAGAGAGAGGGAGGGGAGAGGAAGAAGAGAAAGTGTAGAGGGGAGAGGGAGAGAGAGAGAGAGAGAGAGGGGGAAAGTGTAGAGGGGAGAGAGAGACAGAGAGAGGGGGAAATTGTAGAGAGGAGAGAGACAGAGAGAGAGAGAGAGAGAGATGAGAGAGGGAGAGAGAGAGAGAGGGGGGAGAGAGAAGAGTAGAGGGGAGAGGAGGGGAAAGTGACAGAGAGAGGGAGAGAGAGAGGAGAGTAGAGGGAGAGAGAGAGACAGAGAGGGAGGGAGAGAAGAGAGTAGAGGGAGAGAGAGAGAGAGGGAAGTGAGAGAGGGGAGAGGGGAGAGAGAGAGAGAGGGGAGAGAGAGAGAGGGGAGAGAGAGAGAGAGAGAGAGAGATGAGGAGAGAGAGGAGAGGGGGGAGAGAGGAGATATTGCAAAATGAACCTGATGGCAGCGTATCGTCAATCGTCAGGTGCGACGCCTGGGCTTACGACTCACTTGCGTCATCTCTGAGACGGGGGGGGGGGGGGGGGGGGGGGGGGGGGGGCAGGGGATTTAATTATGTGCACGCTCCTCAGAAAGAGGCTAACGGCACTGCCATGGCAACGGGCCATCACCTGACAGCCCGGCCTGGCAGAATGGATTTCTGGGAGACGCGGTCTCGTATTCCACAGTGATGTTTTTAAGGGGTTTTCGGCAGAGAGGAAAGAGGGCTGAGGGTGGGACAGAACACTTTCTGGAGGTTTCGGGTAACTTCTTATCTTTCAGAACCACGTACAGCGACCAAACAGAGGGAGTACCAGTGCCAAAGGATGCTGGTGACGATCTTCTGATTGAACAGTTTCTCTCGCACTTTTTCACCTTTCCTCCCATCGACATGCAGTCTCAGTAACTGAGCATGAATAAATAAACATTTCATATCTGGCGGCCTCCTTGTGATCTTGCTTCCTTTTAATTAGCTTTGTGTGGGTCATCTCTGCCTACGCTTTTCCATCAGTGCAATTTCAAGCAAACCTGCTCGCTATGCCTAATAACCTTTCTCATTGTTGGGGGGGAAACAGTGTCACGGTGTTTGCCTTGATGAGTAATCATCCTCCATTGCTTTCATAATTTGATTTGAAAGATTGCGTCGCCCTTGATTATGCTAATGCAATCCTGCTCCAATTTGTCGCGGGCTAGCTCAAGCGAATCCGCAATCAGCCCCCCCCCCCCCCCCCCCCCAAAAAAAAAACAAAAAAACGGGCGATTCTGCGGAATGAAGCCGTCCCACCCTCCAGCGAGCACGCGGCGTGTTGCTGTTGTTAATTTAGAAAGCGAAGCCTCTGTAATTAAGCCTTCGGCCGTGTCGCTCGAACGTGCGCCCGGAGCGAACGCCGGCTTAAGGTGCCCCGGCCGGTCTCCGAGGGGGATTAGCGGCTTTTCGTTCGTACGCATTGTTTCACACGGCCTGCCTGCGTAATCTGAAGTTTATCTTTTTTTTTTTTCCGAGGGGCGAACAGAAAGGGCTTTACGCGCCTCTCTGTATCTCTTCTGGCTCGCGCCGGGCTCTCTGCACAGTCATACGGCGAGAGACGTTGACGCAACATCCTGGCCTTATCTCTCGGAGGTGAAGACGCGAGCTAGCTCGCCTAGCGGTGTAGCGGCGGCGGCCTTATCGCGACGAGGACGACGTGTGACCGCCTGTAAGGGCCGGGTGGAAAATTCCGAACGTCGCTTCTCTTCCGCTACAAAAAACGCTGCCGATAGCAGTTCATGTTTACATTACATTACATTACATTACAGGCATTTGGCAGACGCTCTTATCCAGAGCGACGTACAACAAAGTGTATAACCATAACCAGGAACAAGTATGACGAAAACCCTAGAGAGAAGTACCGGTCCAAGTGCAGGGAACAACCGCATAGTTCAACTTGGACCCTGAAGGTTAAACTGATTAACACTAATACAACGAGAACGGCAACAACAACTGCTTGTATTTTTTTTTAATTTTTACATTTTTTTTTTTTTTTTTTTCCCTCCACTGCGTTAAGACAGTTAATGCACCTAAGTCACCTACGAAACAGCTGCCTAGTTACAACCCTAAGCTTACAGTCATTTACAGGTGGCATTGGTTCCCTGTGGTGGCGGGTGTTTCGTTTACGGCTGCAGGCCAAGCATCTGCTAAATTAATGCCTGTGCGGTTGCGGAAGAACCGAACATATCACACAGCTTTCTGTGCTATTGATTTTTTTAAAAAGAAAGCATTGAGACCCCATTACGTTGAAAGGGAAATTTCCCATTGAACGGGTAGGTTACGTGCTCCCTGGCTCCTCCTGTTTCACAGTCCTGATGCCAAGCGAGCTTTTCACCTTAATTCTACTGAAAAGCTGCTACCGGGATGTCTGTCTGAATCTTCATCAGCTCAGTCTGCCAGCGTTGCTCCAGTTTAGAGTCCTACGTCAGCCAGGACACCCCGTACGGCAGCCCAAACAGTTTTTGCCTGCCATGTCTAGGTTGCTGTGTGGTCACTGTGTGTTCTGCAATTGCAATTAATTTTAAAAGTAGGCAAAACCCCAACCTCCCCCTCCCATCCAAACTTTTTCTTGTAAATATTTCCTTTGGGAACATTTGTTATTAACTGCTTTGCACTTGTGGATTAGTGTGAATTACCGTGATCTCTTTTTTTAAACACTCCATAGCCTGTTAAATGCTAAATGCTTAAATGTTAAAGCATTTAGCATTTGCTGTATGTCACGTGTGGATTGTTTCTGATTGCCTCTCTTTTCATCTACGCCTCGGAAGAAACGGCTCCAAAAGGTTCAAAGTGGTTCAGGCGGGGAGCTTTCACATCCTTTAAACACCGAACATGTAGGGTTTCACAAAGACTGAAAGAGGGTTCCCCTACTGAGACGAGCCAAAGATCCGTTTTTTTTTTTTTTTTTTGAGTGTGCGTGAATTCCTAAAAAAAGGCGGGAAAGATATTCGTTTAATTTCAGGGATGCAGTGTGACTGTGATTTTGAAATGGGAAGCACAGGCGTAGCTCACATTCCGCTTGATTGAGTGGCCTGGGAGGTTATTGAAATGCGAGGGAAACCGGTCGCTAAGTTTAGTCATTTCCGCCACACCTGTGTGAGGTCTCCTCGGTCCCTTCCAACCCTCAAGTAAGGGTGAAAAAAAAGGGGAATCATCAAATAAAACAAGATTAGTTTAAGCCTTTATCACTTGAAAAACATTCCCTCTGTTGTGGTTTATTTCTGACCAATCAGGGCCACTCAGAGGAGGCGGGCGGGTCTAAGAAGGTTCAAACTGCCGGGTTGGGAGTTTTTTTATTTGATTTTATGGGCAGTTTAAGCTGCCGGTTCGCTGTGAAGTACATTGTAAGAAAGTGCTACGTTAACCGCGCTGTATAAATAAACTTGGGTTGGATCTGTTTTGAATTTATATAAACTGTGAGAACACAAGAAAGCAGTTGAACAGCCAGAAAAGGCCGGCGTTAAAACGTCACACTTCTGCATACCGCGCACGGATAGGCTGACTGCGCAGGGATAGGCTGACTGCGCACGGATAGGCTGACTGCGCACGGATAGGCTGACTGCGCAGGGA